>APFE030950700.1:0-34956 GCA_000404065.3 Pinus taeda | reverse complement strand
CAGTGGGAAATCTCTGTGTATATGTGTTTTATGTGTTATGCTCTCGCATTTTTATTTTTCCTGTGATTTAGAATTCATATGCAGGTAATTTCTGTACGGGGTTAAAACCTATAGACTGAACCATTGTCATTGCATTTCTCCACTATATATGGTCCCAGCCATCTTGTCCTCAGCTTTCCTTTGAAATCCTTGTATCTTGAATCATATAACAACACCCAATCTCTTGGATAAAATTGCTTTTCTTTAAGGTGTCGGTCATGCCATATCTTTCTTTGAAGTTGGACCACCTCTGAGTGGAGAAGGGCCTACATTATCCATCATCTAGTCCATTAAGCTAAAGTAATTTTTCCTGCTATGCATGGCTGAGATCTAGGTCCAGCTGAGCTTCCAACCTCAATGTGTTATATTCAAATTCTATGGACAACAAAGCCTTCTTCCCGTAGACCAACTCATAAGTTGTGAAACCTGTTGTAGTTTTCCAAGTAGTGTTATAGGCCCAGGTTGCCTCAACCAAGCGATCTGCCCAATCTTTTCTACTACTGCTCACCACTTTAGTCAAAATCTCTTCCAAAGCTCTGTTAGTGAATTCCACCTGTCCATTTGCTTGTGGATGATAAGGGGTGGAAGTTCTGTGCTTAATCTTGTGATGAGCGAGCTGGTCTTCAATCAGGTTAGAGGTAAACTGACTTCCTTGATTTGTGACTAACTCTCTTGGGTAGCCAAACTTGTAGAAGATATTTTCCCTCAAAAATTCAGCCACTTTTTCTTCTATTGCTGCCTTGATTGCCTTTGTTTCTACCCACTTTGTCAGGTAGTCCGTGCAAACAATGATGTAAGAGTTTTGTTTTGAAGGAGGGTTGATAGGACCCACAAAGTCCATGCCCCACTTCTCAAATGGCTCAAAAGTCACTTGAGGTTGGAGGGGAATTTCATCCCTTGGAGTCGGTTTCCCCATCCTTTGACATCGGTCACATTGGCTGATGTATCTCCTGACATCTTGATGAAGAGTGGGCCAATAGTAGCCTACCTGTAGAATTTTGAAAGCGGTCCTTTTTGCTGCAAAGTGGCCTCCATAGGGCCCATCATGATAGGTTAGGAGGATGTAAAAAACTTCCTCCTCCCTGACTCAACGCCTCAAAATCTGATCTGGCCAAAGTTTAAACAGGTTGCCCCCAATCCAAGTGAATGGGGCGCCTTTCCTCATGATCTTGCTCTTCTCCTTTGAGGATAGGTGTGGCGGGAACTGTGCTGAAACCAAGTAATTTGCTATATCAGAAAACCATGGAGAGAGTACTGAAATAGCAAACAAGTGTTCATCTGGCATTTGATCATCCACCATCCCTTCTTCACCTACAGACAAATCTAGTCTAGATAGAAAATCAGCAACAACATTTTCCTTACCTGGCTTATCAACAATGGTCAAATCAAATTGCTGCAATAAAAGTAATCATCTAATGATACGAGCATTACATCAAGTTTATTCATCAAATACCTAATTGCAACATGATCAGCGTGGAGGAATGTTTGATAACCAGTGATGTAGTGTCTGAACTTGTTTAGGGAATGGACTATAGCTAGGAGCTCTTTCTCGGTTACGGTATAGTTTAACTCTGCCTTGGACAAATTTTTACTCACAAAATATATGGCATACGGTAGCTTCTCTTCAACTTGTCCTGAGGCTACTCCTATGGCTTTGTTTGAGGCATTTGTGTGAATGTGGAAAGGTAGGGCCTAGTTTGGACCTCTCAAGATTGGGACAGTTACCAGCTTACCTTTCAACGCATCTAGAGCCTCTTGACAGTTGTCAGTCCACCTAAACTCAACATCTTTCCCCAAAAGACCAAACAATGGAGAGGCTAGCTTACTGAAATCTTTAATGAATCTTCTATAATATCCTACTAAGCCTAGAAAACTCTGAACATCTCTTACCTTTCGAGGAGGTGGAACCCTTTGGATGATAGCAATCTTGTTGGGATCCACCTGTAATCGTTGCTGAGAAATTGTATGACCTAGCACGGTCCCTTCAGACATCAGGAATTCACATTTTTCAAGACTAAGGGACAGGTTCATTTCAATACACTTGGTTAAAACATTTCCCAGGTTAGTCAATGCTTCTTGGAAGTTGGACCCATAAGGATTAAAGTCATCCATATAGATTTCCACCGAATCATGAACCAGCTTAGCAAATATGCTCAGTACTGCTCTCTGGAAAGTGGCAGGGGCATTGCATAACCCAAAGGGAAGGACCCGGTAGGCAAAGGTAACCCATGGCCAAGTGAAAGTGGTCTTATCTTGGTCTTCCGGGCTGATTTGGATCTGATTATACCCGCTAAACACATCTAGGAAGGAAAAGAACTTCTTCCTTGCCAGGTCATCTAACACTTCATCTATGAAAGGCAAAGGGAAATGGTCCTTCTTAGTGGCTTTGTTAAGTTCTTGATAATCTACATAGATTCTCCACTTCCCATTTTTCTTGGGCACAAGCACCAGAGGAGAAACCCACTCGTTGTCATAGATGGGATAAATGAATCCTGCATCCAACAACTTTTGCGGTTCTTCTTTGACAATGTCCTTAAGGGCTACATTCATTCTCCTCTGAGGCTGCCTGACTGGTTTACAATCCTCTTTAATGTAAATGTGATGGGTACAGACTGAAGGGTGGACTCCTTTCATCTCCTTATAGCTCCAAGAAAAAGCATCCAAATGGCGGTTCAATAAGCTACACAACTCCTTCTCCTGAGAGAGGGATAGGGACAAGTTGATCTTCAAGGTTCTTTTAGGGTCAAATTCCACATTCTTAACTCAGGGAGAGGTCGGATCAGCCACACAGAGATCCACTAAAGCATTGTCTTAGGTGTCTTCTACCAACGCTTCTAATGGCAACACATTGGGAGGTGGATTTTGAATCAAATTCTCAATAAGGTCATCCTTGGTTTGAGGATATCCCCTGATGTCTTCCACTGTGCACAATGGTGCAGAGTAGACTTCATCCTCATCTTCCTCCTCCAACCAGAGAGGTAAGTCATGTTATAGCAGAGGTTAGGCAGGAGGATATAGGAATAGCTTTTTGGACATTGGCCCATTCTTAATGGTCATGCTCACAACTCGACAACTGATGTAAGCATCTGTAGTAGCTAACCAAGGCCTTCCCAAAATGAGGGGGTATCCAGTGAGTTTTTCCTTTGGCTGAAGGAACAAGAAGTCCGTAGGGTACTCCCAAGAATCAACGGAGACCATGACATCTTCCACAATCCCTTCGGGCATCACGGTGGAGTGGTCTGCTAATTGTAGTATTGTCGAGGTTTCTCTTAGGGAACTATGAAGGTTGAGTTTGGGCATAGTATCCCTGGTCATCACATTAATGGAAGCCCCTAAATCAATCAGGGTGTGGGGGATTATGGTGCCATTTATGTGGACATCAAATACAGGACTCCTAGGGTCCAGATATTTTGGACAGATTACTTGTCCCAACATTAGGTCAGACAGTTGTCATATGACATTGATAGTTGGGGCATCTCTCTTGCGCCTGCCTGGGTGCCTGAAACACTTCTCTTTGATCAATTTGTTGTAGATTGGTACATATTTTATGGTTTGGAGAAGTGGTATTTTCACACATAACTGTTTAAGTTCTCCCAGAAGTTCAGTCTCTTTTGGGTTTGGTTGCGTGGTTCCAGCTAGTCTCTCAAGAAAGGGTGGAATGGCTTTGGGTTCACTTTCCTGTTTCTCTTCTTCATCCTCCTTAGGACGAGGTTGTCTATCTAGGAGGACCTTCCCAAATCATAGGTTCATCTCCTGAATCTCCATAACATAGGTAGGGCATGTTGTCTCTCTAGTATATACTTGTTGGGCCTGTCTGTTATTGGGTTCTGGTTCGGTTGAGCAGACATCTAGAGTTGTCTTGGAGGAGCAAGAGGTAATGGTTGTGGTTGAGCAGGTGATGGAGGAAAAATAGCGAGAGGAGAGTTGTACTGGGGCCTCCACCCCTGTTGAGGTGCATTCCACTGAGGTTGTGACTGAACATGAGAATGAAACGAACGAGCAGCAGGTTGAGTATGGTATTGAGATGGATATGACCAAGGAGGGGGTGCAGACCAAGAAGGATGAGTAGAGGGACCCCAAGAAGGTATGTGAGTGGATTGGTTGGGGTTGTAATAAGTCTGAGATGTCCCTTGCATCCCATGTTGGTAAGGTCTAGATCCATGTGGCCTCCTTTGGTTTAGGAATTAGAGTGGTTCAGTGGCTCCTTCAACCCCTTGGTAGATAGATTTAAGTCTGGGTAAGGTTGGGCACTGGTTTGTAGGGTGGTCTGCCTCACAAATGAAACATATCTCTACTGAGTGTAATGGACACTCGTTCCGAGGATGATTCCTTGTACATCTGGGAAAAAAGATGGCCAAAGCCCTCTCAGCTTCCTCTTTCTTCTATTGGATCCGGAAGGTGTCCATTTGCATGGCAATGGTCTGTCTCACCTCACTTTTAAGGTCATCCATCTGATTTGCAAACTCATGTTTGGAGAAGGTGGCACTGGCTAAAAGTTGACTCCCCCTACCTCTTTTCTAGGCTACCCTAGAATGGTTTTGAAACACAGTCTTTATGTCATCATAAGGTAGGTGGTAGATGTCTCCTCCAACCAGCAAATGGAGGGTATCTAGAAGATCTTCAGGGACTCCTCTAAGCAAAAACAAATTCATATATTCAGGGTCAAGTGTGCACCTGACCCTTTTATAATTGAGTTGGAACCTTTCTTCATAGTCTTCTAAAGATTCATCACTTCCCATGGTCATCCGAAAGATTTCTCCCTTAGTTTCCTTTGACCTACAATAATCTCGGTATTTGTTGTTAAATGCTTGCTACATCTGAGCCCAAGTTGTGATATTGTTTCCAAGTAACCCATGAACCAGCATAGTGCTACATCCTTGAGGGTAGAGGGAAAGAGTTTCAACTTTTGCTCGTCTTCTTCATAGTCATAGGTTCGATAAAGGATGACAAACTCAAACAAGAAGGTATCAGGGTCTTTAATGGTCAATCCATGGAAGTGAGGTAAGGCTGAGGGGCTTATGTTTTTCATTTTTGTGTCCCCATTGGTCTCTCGGATGGGAAAGGCACCATCTATCCTCTCCTCATCTCTTATACCGTTTCTGTGTTTAGCCATGGTCTTAAGAGGAATGGTTTCTTGCTCTTCTTCTGTTATATGATCTTCGTATATCTCTGGAGGTTCATTGCCACTGAAGAAGAGAGAAAGGTGACTCAGTGATGTGGTGGGGGTGTTGGGTAAGAATTTTCCTAAATTGTCTATGTTCCTACGAGGCATGAAATGAAATATTTTTGGTTGTTTTTTGTGTTTTTCTCTGCTTGTACCTGCAAAACTAAAATTGATTGAACAACAAATTGCAACTAACTAAAGTAAACCTTGCTGGAATGAAAATTGCAAAATTGAAATGAAAGCAGGAAATGACTAATCCATTTTGCTGAAATGAAATTACATAAATGAAATGCTAAGCTACACTTGCAGAATTGAAATTGCGGAATTGAAATGTTAATCTACGCTTGCAGAATTGAAATGCTAATCTACGCTTGCAGAATTGAAATTCTAGTCTAGGAAAGTAGGAAATGTCTAATCTACTTTTGCGGAAATGAAATTGCAGAAATGGAAATGAAACAACTACTCTACTCTTGCTGAAATAAACTACTTAGCAGAAGGTTGCAGTAGAAAATAGAAGAAAAGCAACAATCACAAATACTCTGATGCTTCCCTGGCAACAGTGCCAAATAGATGGTCAGCTCCAGTATTGCAGCAATGATGCTGCAACTCCTAGGACTCCCTTCTTTACTTTTATCGACCCGATTGTTCGTAACAAACTTGGAAGCGATGGTGCTATATGCACAAGTACTATCTCTTGCCGCAGGCTGTCACTTGATTAGCTCGCACAAGTTTTCTAGGAGCTTAAGCCAACTTCTATGAGCTCCTAGAAGAAGCTTTTAACTATGATGGATGAAATCTAACTCGAAAGAGGCTAGTCTACTTGTAGAAAAAAGATGAAAGCTAAAAGGAAATGCAAACCCTAGCAAACCCTAGTTTTACCAACTAACACTACTGGTCCAAGAAAAGAGATGAAAGTTGCGGAAATGGATGCCATTGACTCTTGGAAAGGTAAAATGCATGTGACTAAGCTACTTCTTATGGAAAATATGGAAAAAACAACTTTCTGTATTTTTGAGTAATGTTGCAGAATTATTATGCATGTGCTTTAACGATTTTTGACTGTGCAGAGGTTGATTGGTGAAAGGAAATGGATTGGGTGCTTGCAGGAGGTTGGGAAGGTGAGAAGAGGGCCTAAGGGATCCCTAGCACCCTTCCAAAGAGTTTCATAGTGATGAGATCTCGAAAAACTGCTCACGTGAACTTCTACAGGAAGTCTGCAGGGGTTCTACAGGAAGAGCCGAAAGAGGATTTTAGAGGGTTGATGGTGGAAAAACAGTGGGAAAGTGGAAATGGAGGATGGATGAGGATGTGAAGGGGTCTAGGAACTGGTGAATGAAGCTAAGGATTGATGAAGGTGGTTGGATTTGTTCTAGGATGGAGGGAGAAATGTTGCACAAGAATGTAGAAATTAGGGAAAATTGGAAAAGTGGGGCAAATGAAGGGAAGGAATCTTGGATTAGGGGTTGGAGTAGGTTTTATGATGGAGGAAGGATAGGAAGGGATGTATTATAGGTGCTCTGCACACTATTTTCTAAAACTTCTCGAACTAAGACTAGAAAAACTAGAGATCTATTTATTTTGACCTAATCTGACCTAAAAACTAGAAACATGATGAACATAAATTTATAGACAGGAAATCATGCAAGATAACTATGGAAACTAAGCAAGAATAGATCTAAACATGCAAGTACAACTAGTATCAACTTTTCCAACTAAAAATCTAACACTAGCAATTGCATGGAAAGGCAAAAATAATGTTTTTGTGGTAGCAAGTATGCCTTGGTCCCAGCTCATGGTCCCAAGGAGGGAGAGATGAGTTCAAGGATTTCTTGATGGCCTTTTTTGTATATCTTTTCTGTTATCAAACTGTCAAATCAACCTGAAGCATGAAAAGCTATTTTAATCATAAAAAACAACCTAAGTAACAAAGCAAGATCTTAACCTAAATAACAAAAATTATTATATGAATGCAAGGAAAACAAATAAAAGTACACAAAGGAGGTATTGGCACTTGGTTTGGGCCCAACCCCAAGAGCTACAACCTCCTAAGAAATCTCAGAGCTGGTGCAAAGCAAAATTTATCTCCATTACTCAAAAAATAATCATGTCACAAAACTGGTTACAGCAAGAGCTCAAAAATGAGCTGAAATGCAGAGCTGCACTAAGTGTGAAAAACAACTGTTCAATAGCTAAAATATCAAGGCTTGAAGCCTTCCTACTTATGCACCACAAGGACTCCCAACAACCCTCCTTAACTTTAGGGGCTTTGCTGCTCAAAACTGCAGTTAATCATCCACTTCACAAAATCTGCTCAGCTACCCCTTGAAATCATCTTTGGTGGGTTTTTGAACTTCGAGCTGATGGTGGAGAACTCGAGGAAGGGGTAATTTAGTGCAAGAGACACCCTTCCTACAAATCCTCAGCCTTGTTCCTTCGTATTTGGCTGTCAACTTGCTCATAAATGCTTGATCTTGGTCCAAAAGATGTCCAAAAATCTGCAATAAGCACATCTTAGACTTTGTGGTCAAGTGGCTATTCTCATTCATTCAATTAACATAAATATATTCAAAATCATGCATAAAACTATGAAGAATGGTGTATTAATCGAGAATAATAGGCAAAATGAGCCCAATAAGTTACCCATTTTTGGGGCTCATCAAAAGCACAAGCTAAGTACACCATCATAAGAATATTTGTATCATTGATCATAATATTCTAGTCATCTTGGAACTTGTAAAAATCATATAATATAATAAATGCACAACAAAAATACCTCTTTTGTTTCATAAGCCCACCCATGGACCTCTTTTTACATTTAATTTATAGAAAACTACATAGATTTCAGATCCACAATCTGTGCAAAGTCTTAATTACAATAATCATCAATATCCAATAGAAATGGATCTTAAAACATATTCACCCGTATTTTGATTTTGTTTTAAATAATCAAGGAGAAGATAATACCTAATCCCCAAGTTGAATTGATGAGGTGGCCTTCAACTGTTGACTTGGCATTTTTATATGAAACATAATTTTGAAAAATCTAGAAAAATAGGCCTCAAATATCCATTCAAATATTTCAAAACATTATATTCATTAGAAAACTGAATGATTTTTTTGTAAATAAATATGTTACAAACAAATAACTCTTTTGGTTTTTAAAAATTCATCTTTGGATGTTTGAAAATAGTGACTAAAACAAGAAAAGACAAAATTGCAAAATTTAGAAAAATAAGCTACAAAGATTCCTTCATATCTCCAAAACTGTGATAGATATGTAAAAGCAAGAGAAGTTTTTGTTAATTGGTTTGTTCCCTTGAAAAAAATCCTTTGATTTTCAAACATTCATCTTCAAATGTTCAGAAAATTTGTTTGAACAAGGTGATTAAAGAAAGGAAAATCAAAGTAATCTTGTAGGCACTACAAAATATTTTCGTAACCTGACCTGTATGCACTATGAAATATTTTCATAACACCAACTATAGGAACTACAAAAATATTCATAGTGCTACCTTTTTGCATTTGATTGGCTTCGATGTGTTGCAAAACTTAGGGAAAACTTAGCTATAACATAAATAAACTCTTTTGAAATGTTTCTAGGCTTTATGCTACCCTTTCATAAATAAAAAAATTACATAGCTCAATACTTAACCCTTCACTCTTTCTAAATGAAGTTATCAATTGATTCCCAAAATATTTGGACCCTTTTTGAAGGTACGAACCCAATTCTAACAACTAGCTCCAATGGGGATACTGTGTTTGCAGGAGGCAATAAAGAACACGATGACCATGTGCCTGATCCATTGGACTGAATATCTGCTTTAAAATCTGCTTCAAAGGGCTGAAAAATTTATGTTGTTTTATTTATAAATAGACATATTCTCAAACTAATCAACCTAACTCAAGTAAAATGAAATTGAGATATTTTCAAACTCTGAAAACCACCTCATTTCTAGATCTATGACATGTGATTTAATTGACCTGCTTTGTGACTAAGTCCAATCTTCAATTGAAAACACTCTAAAACTAAAAATCAAATTGTTGAAAGGAACCTCCGGTTGTAGTCTTATTTGCAAGCACTCCTACCTATTAAGCTAAAGTATGAGTTGCTTAATCAGGTAAAATAAAAAACCCAGTGAAACAAGGCAAGCTTCTTGTCCATTGGTTAAAGTCCTTGCAAATATTTTTTCGGGGGCAAGATAAAATACTTACTTAATGGCAATTCAAATAAAAACTTGGAAACATATTCAATATTGAAAAAATTTAAAAACTTAGGCCTTCTTATTGCTTCCAGAAATGTTGCAAAAGGATCCTCAAAATAATCAAAATTGGTATTATAGTTTTGCATGGTCTTATCACTATGATATGAAACTCCTCCAACTACATTCTCCATTTTATATACCTCTATCTAATGGTTTCCATAATGCTGCAAACAAAAACTTTCTAGACAAGAAAACATTGATGATTGCAACAATAATCCTTCATTATATTCATTTACATCAAAGAAATATTTTGCACGTTTATGAAAAATTATAAATGGAACAACCATGTCTCATAAAACAAGAGTGACTAAAGATGATCCTTCATGTGATTCAACAAAAACATCATCTTAACTTTCCGAAATTTCTGACTTCGTGTTTTCAAGAGATGTAAAATATTGAATGTTTTCTCCATTTTTGAAGCAATCTAAAAGAATATGATCTTCTTCCATGACTGAAACAGAAGGTAAATAAATTGAAAAAACTACTTATTGAATATCATAATCTCTCTCTTGGTCACTAAAAATCTAAACATCTTCATCATTTTCAAGGGAAGGAACATGAATTTCAAATGTAAGGTCCTGATCTATTTCATTTTTAGCCAAGGAAGAAACTACTGCTTGTTGGAGTTTTTCTTGGGTTTGATGGATATCCTCTATGATTTCCTATTGAGAATAAGACTCATAAAGCACTTCATTTATTTCATCATCCATGCATTCTTCATCACCATAAAAAATTTCTAGGTACTGAATGAAGTTTTCACAATGTTCACAACAATTTTTAACTAGTAACATGGAAGGATAAGATTTTCCATAATAATCAGGGAATACTGAATGAAAACCCTTAAGAGAATACAAGCTACTAGCGAGTGGTAACTTTTCATAACAAGACCTATCATTTCCCTCCAAAGATACCCTGAATGTTTTCATCAAAGAATCCTCATGCAATTTAACCCCAAGTCTACATGCATGCACGTGAAATGTAATCAAATGAAGAGAAACAACATCCCCATTCTGATCTCTAAATGTTGGAAAATATGATTTCCAATATATGCATTGAATGTGATTTGGAAAACCTGGTATATGTACACGGTTCATCGAAGCATACCTTGTCATCTTGATTAATCAGGAAACGAAATCTTCAAGTATGCTTTGGATTCATCAGACAGTGGAGCCACCATTCATGTTTTGAGCTCTAGATCATTTGACAATGGAGTCACCAGGAAAAATTGAACAACCAATCTTGTTATCTAAATTTATGTTTTCCCTCAAAAATTATATCTCATCAGTAAAAACAATTATGGGGAAGATAAACCTTTCGTTTCCCCAGTATGGTCGCCAAAATATTATCATTTAGAAGGTTTTATTGGATGTAACAAAAAAATACCTTAGGTAAACTTTTCAAACCAATATTGTAGCTTGAAGGATATCCCCTTTAATCCAAAGAGGGCTCTCTCTGACAACCTAATAAATAAGCTTAACAATTGGTTGTGTATTTAAACAATGGATAGATCTTCAGTAGGGTTGGGATGAAACAATTAATCCATTGGGAAATGAGGTCAACAAATTAGTTTTTAAGTGAAATTTCCAAGATATGGACTATATCAATCTAGATGGATAGGCAAGGTATATGACTCACTGTAGGCTTATGAAAATATCATTTTACATGGTTGTAGAATGAAGAGATAACAATCCAGTACAACAGGGCGCAAAACATGAATCCTGGAAGCTTTAGAAGAAAGAGTGCAGATGTTTAAAATATATGAATTGGAGTGTAAAAATAATTAATTCGGTCACATTACCTTATTTAAACATCATAATACAAACCATAAATGGGCATCACATAGGAAAACAAATTGTCACTAAAGAAACACAAACTGAGTACACCATCACAAGAATCTCTGTATCATTGATCATAATATTCTGGCAATATTAGAACTTGTAAAAATCATATAATTTAATAAAAACTCAACAAAAAGATCTATTTTGTTTCAAAAGCCAACCCTTGGTCCTCCTTTTACATTTAATTTATAGAAACACGACATAGGTTTCAGATCCACAATCTGTGGAAAGTCTTAATTACAATAATCATCAAGATCCAAAAGAAATGGATCTTAAAACCTCTTCACCCATAATTATTTTTTTGTTAACTAATCAAGGAGGAGATAATATCTAATCCCCAAGTAGAATTGATGAGGTGACCTTCAACTATTGACTTTCCATTTTTATAGGAAACATAATTTTGAAAAATCTAGAAAAATAGGCCTCAAATATCCATTCTAATATAAAAAAAACATTATATTTGTTAGAAAACTGAGTTTTTTTGTAAAGAAACATGTTACAAACAAAAACCTTTTTTTATTTTTAAAAAATCATCTACCAATGTTCGAAAACTTCGTTTGAAAACAATGACTAAAATAGGAAAAAACAAAAATTGCAAAACCTGGAAAAATAGGCTTCAAATATTCCTCTGTATCTCAAAAACCATGATAAATATATAAAAACCAATATAGGTTTTGTTCCCTAAAACACCCTCCTTTTGTTTTAAAAAATTCATCTCGAACCGTTCAAAAAATCTACTTGAAGAGGGTGACAAAAACAAGGAAAAATAGAGTAATCTTGTAGGTGCTACAAAATATTTTTATAGCGCAACCTTTAGGTACTGCAAAATATTTTATAGCACTAGTTGTGGGAAACGTTGTCTGTCTACATTTGATTTGATCTAATTTTAGGGAAAACTTAGGGAAACCTTAGGTATAACATAAATAAACTCTTTTGAAATGATTCTAAGCTTTATGTTGTTGGAAATAATACTGAGACAGGGGGTGAATCAATATTATCAAATCAATAAATTTATTTCTCAAACAGATTTATATACACTACTTTAGTGAAGTGAACTAACGTGTACACACAACTATGATTAGAGAAACCAACGTATATCCATAGAACTTGTGATTTAGATAATTTATCATCTATTGATCTTAAACCAGTACATCAATGACTTATTAGACAGTGCAATAAAAGAAAAATAAAGCATCGCACATAAGCAACACACATGAACACCAAGATTTAAGGTGGAAACCCAATGTGGGTGAAAACCACCTACTGTTGCCGTCTCTGTCTTCTTTTAATGATAAGAAAATATGTTTACAATCTTGCACTGGTGTAGACTCATACCATTACGCAAGCTTCTACCTGCAGAAGGTTACAACCTTCTCTCATTCTCTAGCTTCTACTGGAAGGGAGATACAACCCCCTAGCTCTTATACTAGCCAATATGTTTACTAGTACGTAGGTGCCAACCTTAGAAAACTCCACTCTTCCACTAGGGACCATGTTTCATGAATTTTCAGACAGGATGCTCCCGGCACATATTAAGACATATGAAGACCTTGACTCATCAATTACCCATCAGAAATTTAGAAACTCAAATGTCATCAACCAGCAGGCAGTTAATCTAAAACAATCAGATCACTGTCACCAAAACACTGTGTTGAACCTAGAAACCTACATCATCATTTAGAACGAGTTGTAACCTCAAAAACCATGCATCATACCATATACGCTACTTGGTTGAACCCAAACTGCATTTATACACGACTTCTGTTAATCAAACCTGCATATACCTCCAAAGCTACTGCAAACATAAACTTTTGAATCAAGTCTGTACCAACCAGCAATATACTAAACATCTATTGTCAACTTACAAAGCTTAACACAAACGACAATGGAGAGATCACTTCTTCTCACTTATTCAATCAATCTATCAAATATAAAACTCCTTATTCATTTAGTTTTACATTCAGATCTAAAAGACTTCATTGATAGACAACAACAAAACAACAGCACTGATTTGATAGATTAGTCATCCTTAACATCAAGTTTTTCTTTGCATACGCTACTTGGAAGAGGTGAACCATTGTGTATATGCACCTTCACCAAAGCGAACCAGTGTACAGATCTGCAAATACTTACTTCATAACTTCGCTACATCTCCGGGCTTCATACATACCCAAGTCAGAACATTTACAGTGTAAATCATGCATTAGCATTTAGATCTAGACTATCCATGATCAAACCATATAATAATAATTCATTTTAGGTCTCATGATCCTGATCCATCAATAGATCTCATCCCCATCAACCGCTAAGGTTCATCCTTAGTTCAAATCAAGCAAAGCACCATAAACCCATAACATGCATATTTGCTTTTGATCTCACTCTTCATAAGATATTCATTACTTGCACACTTGGCCTAATGATCTTCTCCTCCTTATATAGTTTTAGGCCTTTCTCAATACCTTGGACCAAAACCTTGATTTTCCATCCCATACGCGCTTTTCTTTTGTGCAAGTGTGTGTATACGTATACACGCTT
Organism: Pinus taeda; assembly: GCA_000404065.3. Classification (NCBI taxonomy): domain Eukaryota; kingdom Viridiplantae; phylum Streptophyta; class Pinopsida; order Pinales; family Pinaceae; genus Pinus; species Pinus taeda. The sequence goes on along the minus strand of APFE030950700.1, from coordinate 21,118 downwards.
TTTGTTTTGTGGACCAACGTGTATACATTGTTTTGACTAAGTGGACCTATGTATACTTCTTAAACTGCTTTACATCAACCTTTTCCTTTACCTTCTTTATTATGATAAGTAGACCTTAGTTCCATATTCTTTTTCTTTTGTACCAGTGCCCCATTACCTCTTAATAGACCTGTTACACTGTAATTTTCCATATTACTTCTGAAATGATTCCTTTGAACTACCCTGCATTTTGTCACATCTGTAAACACAACTACCATGCATTCTGTTACATCTGATATCTCTCCTGTAGATTAATCTAGTTACCATATACAAGTGAGTTGTTCTACTACAAGTGGGTTTCCATCAAGTACAACACATACATCATAATGCCAACAATCGCCCCCTTTGGACTTGATGGCAAACATGTTGGTGTTGATTACAACAAGATGTAGAAACTGTTAGAGATAACGACCAACACCAAAATACTCTCCCCCTTTGACATCAAGGGCAAAGGGCAGACCAATATATTCTCCCCCTTTGATATCAAGGGAAAATGGGTGACCAAAGTGAAGGCTTTCATATATGAACAATTGAATATAAACATTGATCATGCTCCCCTAGGCACTTGTTGAATTTGCTGATGTTGTGATGCACTAAACCGTCCATGCTTCCCCTGAGCATATGCAAAGTTTGCAAAAATATTTTCCAAAAGAATAACATGACTCTATAACTCACTTATGTGAGTTTGACCTTCCTATAACCAATGATTCATACACACATCAATCTCCCAACCAAGTGGGGATATACCAATTTCTTATACATGACAAAAACACAATAAATATTACATCATCCATCCCATGCAAAGTGGGGATACAAATTACATCATTTGTCCAATAGGACTGATTAAAATGTATGAGAAGTCATATCACCCCCTATAATTTTACATAACTTAAGCAACAAATGGTACAAATATCTGAAGCCATAGCTGGACTCAGCAACCATAATGCCAACAATGTAGAATGTGTGTGAAGGCTAATGCTCCCCTTGAACTTGTGCTACCTGTGCATTGTAACAAATCAATCAAGGCACCTTTTTCAGTCTGATAAAAATTAATGAACAAAACATATCGTTAGACAGTAATCATCAACATCAGACAGAGCACCCATATCAGAGTCTGGCCCACTATTTTTCCTGTTAGAAAAAACATATACGCTTCTTCAGCCACAAAAACCCACGTGTATATGCGACTATACTTCATGAAACCCGGGCATAATAACCTTCCTCGGAAAAAATGGATTTAATAGTAGGATGATGCAGCAACTACTCCCAGCTTTTGTCTGAGATATTCAAATGTTTCTCTGGGCAATGGTTTAGTGAATATATCAACGACCTGTTCTTTGGAGGGGACATACTCCAATTTTAACTTTTGTTAAAGCACTTGTTCTCGTAGAAAATGGTACTTGATAGGTATGTGCTTGGTCTTGGAGTGCATGAATGGATTTGTTTGGAATATTCCAACTATTCCTACTGCATGCATGATGTCAGGTCGGGCACCTGTTAGATAAAGTAGACTGCCAATCATGGATCTGTAAGTTGGTTGATGTACTGTTGTTGATTCAACATTTGAGCTGAGGCTGCATCCTATTACCATAGGAGTACATACCAATTTAGAATCTTCCATTCCATACTTTTTCAAGATCTGCTTGAGATTTTTGGTTTGTGAAATAAAAATACCGTCTTTAGTTTGCTGAACTTGTAGACCAAGAAAATAGGTAAGTTCACCAAGCAAGGACATTTCAAACTCTTGCTGCATTACTGAAGAAAAATTATGACTCATGGATTCTTCATTGCTACCAAAAATGATATCATCAACATAAATAATAATAACTAGCAATTTATCATTTTCAATCTTTGTATATAAATTGCTATATGCATAACCTTTTGTAAACCCTTGTTGGTGTAGATATTTGTCAAGGCAATAATACCAATCCCTTGGAGTATGTTTCAGACCATAGAGAGCCTTTTTGAGTCTGCATACAAGTTTTGCATCATTTGCAAGAATGAATCCTTCTGGATGTTCAATATAAACTTCTTCTTCTAAATCTCCATTAAGGAAGGCTGATTTTACATCCATTTGGTATACTTTGAATCTCTGAAAACTGGAAAGAGCAAGAAACACTCTTATGGCTTCAAGTCTGGCAACAGGTGCAAAAGTTTCTTCAAAATATATACCTTCTTGTTGAGCATACCCTTTACAAGCAAGTCTGGCCTTGTTTCTAATGACTTCTCCATTTTCTTTCAGCTTCTTCTTGAATATCCATTTAGTTCCTATAATATTTTTATCATGAGGTCTAGGAACTAATTCCCAAGTGTCATTTTTTTTTAATTTTCTCAAGTTCTTCATCCATGGCCTTGACCCAACATTCATCTTTGCATGCTTCATTTACATTTTGAGGTTCGGTGGTGGATAGTAATGCTAGATAGCTTGAGGTCCCTGTAATAGTTCTTCTTGTCTGTACACCAGCCTCCTTTTCTCCTAAAATTTGAGTTTCTAGATGATTTTTCTGAACATACCTGGATGGAATCTTTTCTTCTACCATTATATCTTCTTTTAGTGCTTCATTTATTTCTTCTTCAATATAATTTTTATTTGATGTGGGAAAGTAATCCCCATCTTCCTCATTGTCATAATCTTTTGTTGATTTTATATGTTTTGGATTTCTGCATTTTTCATCAACTACAACATTGATGCTTTCAAGAATTTTCCGAAGTATTTTATTATGACATTTATATCCTTTACTTCTGGAAGAATAACCAAGAAGAAAACCTTCATCTACTCTGGGTTCAAACTTACCAAATTTTTCATCAGTCTGTTTGATAAAACATTTGCTTCCAAAAACATTAAAATATTTTATAGTATGAGTCTTACCATACCAAAGTTCATGTGGAGTTTGAGTGCTATTTACCTGAACATTTGCTTTGTTCAGAATAGTCACGGCAGCAATTGCAACTTCACCCCAGAAGCTTGCAGGAGTTCCAGATTCATCTAGAATATCTCAAGCCATTTGTTAAACTATTACGTTCATCCTTTCTACCACACCATTTTGCTAAGGAGTTCTTGTAGTGGGGAATTGCCTTTTTATTCCATGTTTCTTACAAAAGTCAAAAAATTCATCCTATATAAATTCCCCTCCTCGATTAGATCTGAGGCATTTGATTTTTCAATCTAATTCATTTTCAACCAAAGCTTTGAAGGCTTGGAAATTTTCAAATGCTTCATCTTTATGCTTTAGAAGACCTATCCAACACATTCTGGAAAAATCATCAATGAACAAAATAAAGTATTCTTCTCCACAAGGTGAGTTTTTCGTTGTTGGTCCACATAAATCCGTATGGATAAGTTCAAGAGGCCTACTAGCTGACCCTTATTTTTACATGAAGTGAACTCTAGTTTTCTTACCGATTTGACATGGTTTGGATATTGTATTTTTTAGGATGCTGATATCTGGAAGATCACGAACAACCTTGAGTCTGCATGCTTTTCTTATTTGAGAAAAGCTTAGATGTCCCAATCTTCTATGCCACAACTAGTTTTCATCATTTTTGCATAGATAACATTATTGTTGTCCTCCTTTGAGTATGTATAAGTTGTTTGGAGTTCTTGTACCTTTGATCAAGGTCTCTCCTGTATCAAACTCTCGAACAACACATTCATTTGATCGAAACACCACTTCATTTCCTTGATCACACATTTGACTGACACTCAACAGGATATGCTTTAAACCATCTACATACATAACATTTCCAACTTTAACCTTTTCTTTCAAGAAAATAGAACCTTTACCTTTTATGACAGCTGGAGTGTCATTTCCCAATGAGACATTCTTTTCCTTTTCTAAGGCATTATATGAGTGAAGTTTCTCTTTGTCACCTGTCATATGTTTGGAGCATCCATTGTCGATGTACCATTGATTTTCTCGTTCTTCTGCATACAAGGTTATGCCACATCTTTCTGTTTGAGATTCTTTCCTTCTCCATATCTTGGTATTTAATGGCGTTTGCTCCTTTTGAGGTGTTTGCCGAAATTTTCTCCTGCATTCAGATTCTTCATGACCAAAGTTGTTACAAATTGAGCATTCTATTTCATTTTCAGGAGGAGAAAAGTTATTATAGGAACTTCTTTTGATCCCTATTACATTCCTTTGATTTCATGTTTCTCTAATCATGATGGTTTTGTAAGCAACGCATTGAGCAACTTTGTGCCCAAAATTATGACATGAAAAACATTTCCCATTAAAGAAGTTTCTACGACTATCGAATCTATTTACCTGTTGATTGTATTTTCTATTGATATTCATCTTTGGAGCAAACTGAGTATGATTTTCCTGAGGTTGGTTGTGGCTTCTATTGATATTCATCCTTGGAGAAAATTGAGTATGATTTACCTGGTGATCAACTTTATTCCTTTGCTAACGATAGTCATATTGTTTACTAGTCTTTGCTACATCAAGATAGCTTTCGGTGGAGGTTGACAACTTTTGCGATTGAGATACTTCTTCGGTATATCCAAGACATGTCTTTATCAAAGGAGAATGTTGAACTTTGATAATTTCATTTAAAGTTTCTGATCCTTTAGAAAATCTAAGGTTGAGAGATTTTCTTTTCTCAATATCTTTTCTTAGACCCACAATTTCACATTATAGTTTTTCATTGTGTTTTTCTTTTCAGCAAGTTTGTATGTCAAGGTATCTATGATCATATTTTTTTCTTCTAAACATATTTTGAGTTTAGATATTTCTTCATGAAATTTTTCCTCTTCTAAATCATCCCAAAAATCATCATTGTCATAAGCCATGAGAAGTCTATAATCATCACTATTAGATAAACCATCGCTATCCTCTTCTAAACTCTCCCAAAAATCATCGCTATCATAAGCCATGAGAAGTCTGTAATCTTGACCAGTTTCATCTTCATCACTATTAGATAAACCATCGCTATCTTCATGTGTATAATAACTCCTTCTATTCACAACTTGTTTCCTATTCCCTTTTGCATATTCCTTTCCTTTTTCATATTTATATTTATGAGGACATCTGGCAGCATAATGACCGACTCTACCACAAGCAAATTATTTGAAATTTAGCTTACCTTTGAACCATCTAGAACCCCATTGAAGCTTCTTGACAAAATTTACCTCATATTCTTCATCTGAAATGTGTCCTAATTCATTGTGTTCTTCCTTTTCTTTTCCTTTTTCTGAAGCTTTAAAAGCGTCTTCTCTCACATATAATGGACCTTCCTTTCTCATCTCAAAAGCAGTTAGGATTCTATGAAGCTGTTTCATAGTGATATTAGGTAGATCCTATTTTTCTTTTATGGCAAACACTTTTGATTCAAATTTAGCAGACAAGGATCTCAAAATTTTCTCAACTAATGTAACTTCCTTTATTTCTTCACCCAGATTCTTCATACAATTAACAACCTCATTTATACGTAAGAAGTAACTAGATATACTCTCATCACTATGCATCTTAAGAGTTTCATACTAAATTATGAGAGTTTGAAGCTTAGAAAGTTTTACCTGAGAATCTCCTTCGTAGCTCTGAACGGTTTTGTCCCATATCTCTTTCGCTAATTTGAGCAGCATGACTTTGACAAACTCTGATTGTGACAAACTTCCCAATAAAATATTGACAACTTTGGCATTGGTTTCATATTGCTTTTTATCTGTCGTGTCTATAGGAATTGATGTTGGAAATTTATATCCTCCTTCCACAATTTCCTAGACATTTGTTCCAAGAGATTGTAGATAGGTTGTGGTTCTTACTTTCCAATAAAAAAAATTGCTCCCATCGAAGATTGGCGGTCTGATGGATCCCATGCTTTCGTGATTATTCATCTTGATGGATCTTCCATCAAGAAATCGAGCTTCTTTAGAAGGCCTGCTCTGATACGAATTGTTGGAAATAATACTGAGAGGGGGGGGGGGGGGTGAATCAGTATTATCAGATCAATAATTTTACTTCTTAAACAGATTTATATACGGTACTTCAGTGAAGTGAACTAGCGTGTACATGCAACTATGATTAGAGAAACCAGCATATATCCAGAGAACTTGTGATTTAGACAATTTATCATGTGTTGATCTTAAAGCATCACACATAAGAAACACACATGAACACAAAAATTTAAGGTGGAAACCCAATGTGGGTGAAAACCACCTGTTGATGTCGTCTCTGTCTTCTTTTAATAATAAGAAAATATGTTTACAATCTTGTACTAGTGCAGACTCATACCAGTATGTAGGCTTCTACCTGTAGAAGGTTACAACCTTCTCTCTTTCTCAAGCTTCTACTGGAAGGGAGCTACAACCCCCTAGCTTTTGTACTAGCTAGTATGTTTACTAGTATGTAGGTTCCAGCCTACAGAAAACTCCACTCTTCCACTAGGGACCATGTTTCGTGAATTTTCAGACTGGATGCTCCTGGCACATATTAAGACATATGAATACCTTGACTCATCAATAACCCATCAGAAATTTAGAAACTCAAAATTCATCAACCAACATGCAGTTAATCTAAAACAATTAGATCACTCTCACCAGAACACTGTGCTGAACCCAAAAACCTAAATCATCATTCAGAACCAGCTATAACCTTAGAAACCATGCATCAGACCGTATACGCTACTTGGTTGAACCCAAACTGCGTGTATACGCTACTTCCATTAATCGAACCTGTGTATACCTCCAAAGCTACTGCAGACATAAACTTCTGAATCAAGTCTCTACCAACCAGCAATAAACTAAACATCTATTGTCAACTGACAAAGCTTTACACAGGTGAAAATAGAGATCACTTCTTCTCACTTATTCAATCAATCTATAAAATATCAAACTCCTTATTCATTCAGTTTTACATTCATATCTAAGAAGACTTCATTGATAGACAGTAGTAAAACAACAGCACTGATCTGATAGATTAGTCATCCTTGAACATAAAGTTTTTCTTTTACATACAATACTTGGAAGAGCCGAACCAGCGTGTATATGCACCTTCACCAAAGTGAACCAGCATACAGATCTACAAATACTTACTTCATAACTTCACTACACCTTTGGACTTCAGACATACCCAGATCAGAACATTTACAGTGTAAATCATGCGTTAGCATTCAGATCTAGACTCTCCATGATCAAACCATATAATAATAATTCATTTTAAGTCTCATGATCCTGATCCATCATTAGATCTCATCCCCATCAACCGCTAAGGTTCATCCTTAGTTCAGATCAAGAAAAGCACCATAAACCTATAACATGCATATTTTCTTTTGATCCCATTCTTCATAAGATATTCATTACTTGCACACTTGACCTAATGATCTTCTCCTCCTTAAATAGTTTTAGTCCTTTCTCAATACCTTGGACTAAATACCTCAAACCAAATATCTTGGGGCATATACCTCAAACAATACCTTAGACCAAAACGTTGATTTTCCATCCCATATGCACTTTTCCTTCTGTGAAAGTGTGTGTATACATATACGCGCTTTTTGTTCTGTGGACCAGTGTGTATACATTGTTTTGACTAAGTGGACTTGTGTATACTTCGTAAATTGCTTTACACAAACTTTTTCCTTTACCTTTTTTAATATGATCAATCGACTTTAGTTCCATCTTCCTGTTCTTCTAAATCAGTGCCCTGTTACCTCTGAATATACCTGTTACACTGTAATTTTCCATATTACTTCTGAAATGATTCCTTTGAACTGCCTTGCATTTTGTCACATCTGTAAACACAACTGCCATGCATTCTATTACATGTAATATCTCTCCTGTAGATTCATCTAGTTATCATATACAAGTGAGTTGTTCTGCTACAAGTGGGTTGTCATCAATTACAACACATACATCATAATGCCAACATATGCTACCCTTTCAATTTATTTCTTTTTACATAACCCAATACATAAACCTTCACTCTTTCTAAATGAAGTTTTCAACTTATTCTCAAAAACATTTGGACCCTTTATGAAGGTACAAACCTAGTTCTAACAACTCCCTTCCACCTCATGCATAGGATTTAAGTAATCCTCCCTATAGGATGTGATATCCCCACCTTGCACACTGCTATCAAATTCCTCCCATATACCACTGCCCTTGAGTAACGCTTCATTCAACTTGAAAATATTGATCTTGATCAGTGCACTTATCTCCAACCCAACAAATCCTCCAAGAAATGATCCAAATAAAAATACAACTACAACATTAACCCTCACATTTTTAGGAAATGAGACTTAGTCCTTCATTAGGACATTTCCTAAGAAGCCTTGGGCCCTAGAAAGCTTGAAACATTATATAAAGGGTCACACATCATCAAATGTCACCTCCTTAAAGGGGAAAATGTCCTTGCTAACCTCGATGTCACATGTCTTAAAAACCCTGTCATTATGGTCTACCTCAAGAAAATTCATCCATAACAATAATCTTTGTTATTCCATAATTTTTTTTGTATATCATTTTTTCATTTCTTATGTGATGATAGCCTCATAAACCTACCTTTGATATTTTCCTCTTTTGTTGCTTCATATATATATCATGCGTGGCTATCAACCATCGAAAATATGTCATAGGAAAATATATGGGGACGATTCTCATAATGGGTGCTTCCCTTATTGCAAAATGAGACATATAAAAAAACACACTAAGGGGGAAAAAATATAGGGTATCACCTCACCACCCTCCCATACCAACAAGAGGATCATTCCCTGCCTCTTGCTTGGGCGCAAAAATGGGCATTTTTATCATCACTAAGACTCTCCTTACAGCTAGTTACCACTCTTGATGCAACATCACCACAACATTGACGATTTCCTCTCCCAACATGGCCTAGCTAGGTTGTGAGATGTTAGCAGGACAATTTCCATCCTATGATGAATGTCCATGTCGTGATCCTCCAACATTGCCACCCACTCACAGAGTAGAAAAATCTCTACATCAAAAGGGTCCTCCCCCCCCCCACCTCCTTCACTAGGGCATCAACTACCCCTGCATCAAACTAGCCCCACTATCATAACCATTGAGGCCCCTCTTCCAACTACACATGAACAACTCTAATAGAGGCCCACCCACAGTCTCCTTCATGTGCACCACTCAAATAATGGGGACCTCATGTCCTCATGGCTCCTTTTCTACAAACACAAATCAAAAGATATATCAATAACATCATACATAATCCAAAACATAAAAACTTGAAATAAATGTAGATATAAATAAAACACATACTTGTGTGGCGCCACACCTTAGCTCTGAAAGTCAATATTTGGCATGATATATGGCATGGAGAGCCACCACTGGTGGACCTTCTTGATCTAGAATTTTTCAACCTCCCCTCCCCCTCGTAAATCAAGATATTACCCCAGCCTATGATGCATGACCATCTCAGATGGGTCACATATACAATGATATATGGCTGCAACAACACCACATGTTAAAAAAAGAAAATATGGAGGACAGTCTCAAAGACAAACCCATGCAGTTGAGGCACTGGTAAGCTACATGATCAAGCTCCTATGAAATAGGCTCACCAGGTCATAGAATGTACCTCCCAGCATCCTTTCAATGACAACCAGTTGGAAGACAATAATCTGGTGGGAGGCTATCCCACCAAAAAGCCTTACCACCATGATATTTTTGGCCTACACAATAATATCCTAAATCACCTAGATCTAGATGGCACCTCCCTCCATTGACCCAATGGTGCAGTGTCGACCTTCCAAATATTCTAAGGTCTCCTCCATCATGGAGGCTCTACGGGGACATCCTATCCTCAAGGCTGCAATGTTGTCAATAAGTATATATCTACCTTCTTTTTTATTGATAGGTCCTCTTCACAGACCTCAAAACCCCCATGTGGGGCCTCCAGTAACTCACTAGGAAACATAACAGCTCCTCCTATGAACGAATTAGGGGGAAATCAAAATAACTAAGTAGCCCCCACTTCACTATATCTCACCTCACACAAGTATCACAATGCATGTTGGCTTTGAGCTCCAAGTAATCCCTCTCCCTCTAGTGGAGAGCCATCATCTGCAACCTACATAGAAAATGGTTAGCCTTTTAAAAAAAAATCATCGCCTTGTTACACCCATGTGATTGAGTCACATACAATCACATTTTCTATGCATCTATGTTTAACATAGGTGTGTGGGTACTTGTGCATTTTTTTCTTGCATATATGTGTGGGAACCATTGTCGTTATCCCTTTAGGAATGTGTTAACCCATGCCCCTTGACCCCATACAATAGCTATACTCACTGTAATTGTATCCCATCCACCATGGATATCACCTATTCAGATGTGTGGCATAACGCGCACATGTATCTTTAACAACCATTACCATCATCATAACTATGGACCTACCTTGTGCATGGTCCCTGAGACTCCCACTAATTTTCATACATGATTTTTGACACACAAAGATAAAAATTGTCATACATCTCCCCTAACTATATGACCCTCCAGTATACTACATAATTCAGAAAGTTAATAGTGACATGACTCACATGTTTCTCTCGTGATCGCAAATGGTACTCTAGAAGCCTTTGGAATGAGTAATGATCACTATCAAGCTCTGTAATTATCACCTCACCAATGAAAAACGAGATGAGATTATGGGCCCACCCCTTTTTATATTCCTATTCATCTGAATTCCTTTTGATCATTTTAGATCCCATGAGTTCAATTTCCCAAATGATTCATAACTTTGGGATCAACACAATTTCCACTTTGCATTTGCCTCTTCCTTTCCCCATGTCAAATTTTTCCCTCGAGACCCCTCATCGCTCCTAGGCTCTACTCAAGTGTGCCATTTTTTATTACTATTTTTTTTAATATTTACCTAGCTTATTTAATGTATCTCTCGTGCTTTCACTTGAGGCTTTTTGGCTCATGACTATAGGCTCAATTTTCACTCGCACTACACAGAAGGTAACTCGTTCACACTTAAGGTAATATTTCCTATAAACTATCATGATAGGTCCTCCCTCTAAGACATTTGCATAACCCGTTACATTTCCCTTAATTTCACCATATGGGCCCTGCACCCAACCACGTTTTTTGACACCATCCTTTCACACTCGATACAGATCTATGTTCAATCAGTAGTTCTTCCACCCCCATGGATTTCCTCACATAATAGTACCCTCAACATTACTAGAATATATGCCTCATTTCCCCACCCAAGGAATGACTTAGTAACATAACTCGATTCATTACCTCATGATTCAACCTTTTCTTCAACGCTACCCTCTTCCTGGGCAGATATAAGCTTAAACAAAATTAAATGCATCACTACATTTTGAACTTGGCCTCTCACACCTCCACTAGTAGTATATTGTTTGCATGATCATAATCCATTTGTCACCCCCACACTAAGGCCAATCAATGGGGATCCCACCTTCTGTAATTACCCCCTACACCCTTGCACAAGATATCACAAATTGGGGCACCTGTATCCATGTTTTTACATCAAAAACCATCATCATATTATTTTGGCAAGTGTACACAAATTTTTGGAAGCAATAAACTCACCACCTAACCTATTTCTTCATATACTACCTAGTGATAATCTCATGTTTCCCATGGTTGGAGCACTTAGATTTTTCACCACATCCACACAATACTAGCTTCATGGTGTGACCCTTCATATCCCTTATCCATAAAACTATATTGAATTTGACCCACTATTATTAATCAAATCAACCACCTATCACTCCCCTGGATGTCCTCCTGACTTTATAGGCATGCCTGCCTCTATTTTTTTTACTTCCCCCACCACCATTTTTCTCCAACCATAATAATTTCAAAGTCCCCAATTTTTTTTTACCTCATCCACCATGGTCACTACACCTCACTATGGTTCATTATATGAATCCTCTTTAAGGGGATTCCTCATAAAACCTCTCATCTAGAGAGATTCATCTTCCTTCCTATTGACATCATCTCATTTCTAGGAAGGGAGAAGTACCTTGATTTGCATGGAAATATTTTAAATTTGAACCTTGGATGGACCAACGGGAGCCATCATTTCCCATAGAGTTCATCGGTCTTCCCATTATTCAACTTTAACACTATTTCACAATGACTTGAGTCAAATTTATGATAATTTCAGTTTCCTATGTTGTCTGAAGGCCCATGCCATGGATCAACATTCCACCGTCGATAATCTCACCATCATTGGTTATGATTGGTAAATGGGGGAATGTACATCATCAATACTTTCATCTATCATTATTCCCTTGAGGGAAAACAAATCAACTACTTCAGCATCAACAATAATGTCCTTAGTATTTTTTGCAAGACCATTCTTGCATGTACATGTAACCATCATTGTGATAATGATGATCATAAGCATGGGACATGCCCACCTCATATGTATATTGTATATGTTTCTATTGTAACAATTGAATCCATGGTTATCCTTCATGATCCTTCCTATCTCTTTCATACTAGGGTATCTCTATCAAGAAGCAATATGACTCACAATCATGAAAAACATGATGTTCTATGGCTATACATTTTCTCTTAACCTCATATATCAAGGGGAAACTATTAGAACATAAACGGTGTGCACTCAAAGGTGTCAATTAGGTATTGTAATATCTCAAATATCACTAAATAAAAGGTTCATAAAGGTCAAAAAATCATGAGTTCATAAGAAGATAATTAAGTGTTACTAAACTTAACTTAATGAATCTACACAAATTTGCTTTTTTGGGTTTACACAGATCACAGTGATGGTTTCTCTGATATCCACATGGATCTATAGGAAGTGACATTTGAGAGATCCTCAGGGATTCACCTTAATTTCCCCCATTATAGGTGAAATTAAGAGGTCAATTCGTCATTTTTAAGCCACTACATCATTAAGGGAGAGTTATGGCACCTCCAAAGGACTCCCCTTGTCTCCCATCAAGTTGAGAGACTCTCTCAAAGATAAAATCTCATTAATGATCCAAGTTGGGGGAATCTATGGACCTTGGCTTATAAATATCACCCCATTGGGGACCATTTACAAGGAAGAAGTCATTGCAAGTTTATGCTACCCAAATTGCCACCCAATTGGCATTGCTTTGTAGTCTTGGATCTCCTCATTCTAAGAGATTCCAAGAAACTTATTGGGTGAAGATTCATGCTTGCATGAGAGGGAAGGGAGGGACCTTACTTTAGGAGATATTAGGAACCATTTTTTTCAAATCTCCCTTTAGTGTCTCTAGGAGAGATTGTATCTCATTTAAATCAAATAAAGAGATTTATGGTTTCCCAATTTCTCTTTTTTTTCTTACATTGTAGTGTTAATATCTTATGTTAGATTTCATTACACTTCTTCTTGTTTGTTTTTTTGTGTTCTAAGCAAATTACTATGACTCAACATAGGGGAAAAAAATTTGCAACGAAAGGTATTTTGGGACTCCAATGCTCCAAAAAACCAACCACACCCCCTTGCTTCGAAGGAGAACTAGCCTAACATGAAACAAGGGTTATTGTGGTGAAATTCAATAACCTTCATGAATTCTCCTAGGTTTGTACTTGTGTTTTGTTGGCAAAAAATAATGTAGAGATCAGGGTTTTGCTTCAACGGTCAACCAAAATATTATATCGTAGTCTAGATTGTGCTAGCATTTTCAATCTTGTGCAAGGGAAGAAGGTTTCACTCAAATCGTTGCCAGGATTTTAAGTAATATTATGGGATTTTGTGAATGAGATAGGGTTTATTTACCATTTAAATAAGTTATCAAACAATACGAGACAATGATCCATTACACATGAGAATAATCACAAACTTAAAGAATTTTTAAACAAAAGATAGATCAAGTGCATTACATGAGAGATACCCTTGAAAATGGTCTCATTTTATTAATATCAAGCCAAATAATAGATTATATCTTCAAATATACTGAGTCACAATTAGGCTCAATACATTAAATCTTATCAAAGCCACCATTTCAAATACAAAAGAACCAGATCATAAATATAATTTCCAATTGCATGTCAGTTCTCTCCTTTGACTTCTCTCTTCTCTCCCTGCACGTGTTTGACTATGTATATGTGTGTTTCATATCTCTCCTTGCAACTCCTTTTATATATTTGTCTTATTGATATCGTCAATCAATTCGCACCCTTGATATTTTCAAATGTAACTATCACCCTTTTGACATAATCAATCTAATTGCACTTTGACATAATCAATTTAACTCGTGCTCGCTTGATGATTTCCAATGACTATGTTATTTTCAAGTTCTTACATTCTTTTTTCTACCACCTATTTCCAATCAAAATTGATCAATCAAAAAATGAAGGACCCAATAGGCTCCGTATTGATTTTTCGTAGAATCTTGTAAAATTGATAATTACTTATGATTTCTTTAGTTACTGTTTTATTTCATTCATATTCATCCTAAAGAAATTACACAAAAGACATCAACAGTGGAAACTAAATGTCCTTAGGATGCCAAACAAGAACACAAACATTTACCTTAGGAAAACTCATATGGGGGAAACCCAACCTTTTTCCTTAAGGAAATTATTTAGTTCAACAAGAGACAAACCTAGATCTTCTAGTCAATCACAAAGTCAAATTTACCAACAAGGTAGACTTGGTAAAACCTGGTCCAACTTTCCAAGAACCTTGGTCTAATTTGATTTTCTAGGGATAAAATTTGACGTCCTTCTACACTAAAGAATATTGGTTCCACTACCCTGATAAGCCTTAGAAAATTTGGCCCTTTTGTCACACGTTTAAGGTCACAACAGAGAGATAGATGCACACATTCGAGGTCATATGTGTGTGTGTGTGTGTGTAAGAGAGAGAGAGAGAGAGAGAGAGAGAGAGAGAGAGAGAGAGAGAGAGAGAGATCTTCATATTTCTTTGTCTTTCTTTCCTCCTTCGTCTTTTCTTTTGATGCCCATAAGATATCTTTCCTTGTGTGATATAAATTTTTTTAAGAAGAGGAGGTTGAGTGCTATATATATACTTTTTTGGCTAGAAAGATGGGTTCCTCTTTGATTGGTGTCAACTTGACTAGGAGGAGGGCCGACTTTGCTTGTTTGGAGACAAAAATTCAAATATCAAAATTCATTTTTTTTCTTTTGAAAGAGACATGAATAACATGCCTTATATTTATCATTACATATTCATCAAGGGATAAAAATATTAATTATGAAGACTAACCATAGCTACAAATTCAACACCCCAACCACAGATTTTTAAATGCCCCTCAAATCAATCTTTGGCTTTCACAAATGATCCTGCATCCAATGGAGGACCTAACTAAGGAACAATTTGGATTATTGATTGGTGGAAGGAGTTACAAGCATCCAAGTGATCTTGCCACTTTTGCAAAAACGTGTTGATCTTATCAATAAAATTCTGAGTGGTGGTGACATCTCAAGCTTCTAGTTAGGTCACAAGTAAACCATTCCATTCAATGTCCACATATAATTAATTTGGTGCAACTAGAGTGGTCTTTAAAACTAGGCTTATGATCCTAAATAATCTTCGTAACTTGGTGCAACTCATCTTTCAATGCAGTATTTTCAACATCCTTTTTATTAATATGCTCAAATAGTTTCTTCTACTAAGAGGGATTAGTGAGGCATCAACATTCTCCATTAATTTCTTGATATGACCCCTCAACCCATAAATAGGTAAGTTTTAGTTTGTGAGGATTCCTAACCAGTCTTGCACTTGCCATAAAATAACCCTAGAGTCTTGGGTTTGATGCTAGAGAGTAGACCAAAGAGTGGAACCCTTATCAACTTATGAATATCATGGACATGAATTTTATATTCCTTATCTAGCCACAACCAACCACGATGAATTCTGATAATTAAAAAATTGGTGCACTGGCCAAACTCTCCAGTAGTTCCAAACACCAAAAATTCCCAAAGAATAGGGAAGGTAGATTGTTGCAATAAATAGAATGAAGGATTCACTACTAGAAAAACCTATACTAACATCACTAGGGTGTAATCCATGTACACTTCTGGTATCAGAAGTGAAAAGAAGGCAACATTAGTGAAATAATTGTCAACAAGAATGGTTTTTTCATATTTTCCTTGCAAGTCATCAATAGGCTCGACTTGAGGGTTAGACAATTCATGACATGTATTAGCTTTGAGAGAAAGACCCATACTAGAACACTTGCAAAAATAGGCACAGATAACAAGTGGATGATAGCGAAACATTGGAACCAAAGGCTAAAACTCAAATGCCAGGGTGGAAACTAAACCAAGACTTGAAAACAAATGAATGACAAGGACATTACCATCAAATCTGAAAGAAAATTTCCCATATATTCATTTAATAAGGTAGATAAGTAAAGGAATGACCAAGTCAAACCTAGATTTGGAAAAATTGATTGTGACAAAAACTCATATCCCAAGGTGCCAAATCATCGACCAAAAAACTAGACAAGAACAGACTAAAAAGGGTGATAGTATGGTGGAAGAAAACCAAAAATTGGTTGCTAACGTAGACCCAACCTTTATAGTAGGGATGACTCAATAGAATGGACACGTAACTAAGGGACTCAAACCGATAACTAAGTGACATGTAATATACCTCCCCGACCAAAATCAGTTGAGGTATGAGACAAAATAAAAATAAGAAACCATTGACGCAACTCAAAGAAACCGAAATTATATTACCACAACTAAAAATACTAACTAAATCCTAACCTAATACATAATCTATGTTCCCATACAAAGATAAAAAAAAATATATATGAATTACGAGGCATAGTAGGGATTCAATTGAGCATCATTTACCCAACCAGGCTGAAGAATACCATCAAGTTGTGCAAGTAGGACAACTCCTAAATATTTTATTTATACAACTAGGAATGGAACCAACCAATACATTTGGAGTTTCCCTGGACGTTTCAAGCATATTTTGTAATAAAGAAGAAATCGATCTCCAAAAAAAAATATTTCTTCTTGATGTGGTGATCATGTCATGCCTTATGCCATTGCTTTTCCACACTTTGATACAAATATGCTAAAAATATTTGTTCATCTAATTCCCATACCTCCTAGAGTCATTTTGTGACTGAACCATCGTCTCTCATCCTAGTGGTTTATGCAATATATAAATTAGGAATGAGTAATTATGTAGGGACTATAACTTCTTTTCCATATACCAACTAAAATGGAGTATACTTCTGTAACCTCTTGATAGTAGTCTCATAATCCCAAAGTGTGGTAGGAATTTTCTCATCCCAATCATCCCTATTAGCTTAACAAAATTTAGTGCGGCCTTTCTCTAGAATTTTTTAAAATGATTCCATAGTACCATTGTCCCGTGAATGTTATGGACTACTCTTATGGTGTTGAATAAGAAACTCCTAAGTCAGATTTGCAATAGCATCATTAATAAAATGAGCCCCTTGATCACTAGTTAGACTCCATGAAAACCAAACCTGGTAATGATATTTTCAAAGATTAACCAAAAAACAATATTGGTAGTATAATGTATCACTAAAGTAGCCTCCATCCAACTCGTGAGATAGCCAGTTGTGGTAATTATGTACCTTTCTTGTGAATACTGCGCTTGAGGGTTGATAGGTAAAAACAAGTCAACAACCCACTTCTCAAAATCCTATAATGCTAGAAATAAATGTAATAGGAGCTCATCTCAATGAGAAGGCATCCTGACCATATATAGGTTTTAACCCTGTACAGAAATTACCTGCATACGAATTCTAAAACACAGAAAAATAAACAATGCGAGAGATAACACATAAAACACATATACATAGAGATTTTCCCACTAGATCCCAAAACCGGGACTACCAGCTTGATTTTTCATTATGTTCCTTTCAATGTTAAAATACATATTTATACATGCTGAAGTATCCAATACCATGGACCAAAAAATCATCGCATCCAATACCATGGACCGAAAACCATCGCATCCAATACCATGGACTGAAAAACCATCGCGTCCAAAAAACATGTGTAAAAATCATGCACAAAACCATAGGTGGGTCCGCCCAACCTAACATAGGGTCCAAAATCAAAATTTTCCGGGGCACTGCCCCAGACCCCATAAAGTGGGGTTACGGGTACCCCTCAAACCCCCTGTTAACTACATGGAAAGAATATAACACAACCCAACATTCTCCCATTTGCTGTTTTCTTTCCACAGGGAGCCACATGAGAGTTTAGTCATTTTTCCAACCCTGAAACACCCATTGTTTCTCTACACTAGGAGAACTTCTCAGAGCTCACAGATTTTGTCAATGCATCTGCAGTATTCTTCAAAGTGTCCACCTTTACCAGCAACACCTTTTTGTCTTCTATCATATCCCTCACAAATGATACTGAACATCAATGTGCTTTGTCTTTGAATGATAAGTAGGGTTCTTTGCCAAGAAAATTGCACTTTGGCTGTCACAGTCTATCCTTATAGCTTCCTGTACTAACCCCATACTTGAACACAATCTCTGCAACCAAACTGCTTTCTTGCTTGCATGAGTGGCTACCATGTATTTTGCCTCTGTAGTTGATAGTGCCACTACAGATTGTTTCTAACTCATCCAACTGACCACACCTCCAAATAGGTTAAACACATACCCACTTGTAGATCTTCTCTGATCCAGATATCCAACCCAGTCTGCATCAACAAAGCCACAAATATCCAACACTTTGTCCAATCCTGGTCTTCCTTGGTAACACAAACCATAATCATTAGTGCCACGCAAATACCTAAAAACCTGCTTCACTGTTGTCCAATGCTCCTTGCCTGGTTTTGACATAAACCTGCTCAATACTCCCACTACATGTGCAATGTCTCGTCTAGTATAGACCATTGCATACATCAGGCTACCGACTGCACTTTGATATGGAACATGGGACATATCCTCTTCCTCTTCTTGTGTCTTGGGAGACTATTCAGCTGATAACTTTACACCTACAGGAATAGGAACCTTCATCGATTTACTATCCTACATATTAAACCTCTGCAATATTGTCTCGACATACTACCTTTGGTTTAACCAAAGCTTCCTCTTTTCCCAATCTCTTTTAATTTCCATGCCCAAAATATAGTTTGCAGCACCAAGATCTTTCATGTCGAATTTGGAGGAAAATTGGGTCTTCAAATCCTGGATAATTTATTTGTCATTTCCAACCAGCAACATATCATCCACATACAAGACCAGATAAATAACACGATCACCAATTAATTTAAAATACACACAATGATCTGCTTTTCTTCTAGTGAAGCCAAGTCCCTGTATAAATGTATCAAATTTCTGATACCACATCCTTGGTGACTATTTTAAGCCATACAGAGACTTCTTTAACTTTCATACCAGTTCTTTCTTACCCTTCACCACAAAGCCTTCAATTTGTTTCATTTAGATCTCCTCTTCTAGATCCCCGTGAAGAAATGATGTCTTCACATCCATCTTTTCTACCTTAAGATCAAAAGCAGCAGCAACAGATAAAAGTAATCTAATAGAAGTTACCTTGGCAACAGGAGAAAAAATATCACCGAAATCAATTCTTGGCACCTGGGAATAACCTTTTTCTACCAACCGAGCTTTGTATTTCTCCACTTTTCCTTCTGCATTTGTCTTCTTTTTTAACACCCATTTGCTGCCAATGGGTTTCCTTCCAGTCAGAAACTCCACCAGATCCCAAGCCTCATTTTTGTGCAAAGATGCCATTTCATCAACCATGGCCTCTTTCCAGAGTTTTCCATCCTGTGAATTCACTGCTTCCTTCACAGTTCTGGGATCATCATTAGAAATAGATAGAGAAAAATTTAAACAGAAAGCAAATGGACTATACCTTTCTAGCTGCCTTCTTTCTCGAACTGATCTTCTTACGCCCGAAGTTTGTGGCTCTTCAGATTCTGATTCCTCCTCTGCTGTAGAGTCTGATTCTTCCTCCTTCAGCTCAAACTCTATATTTTCAGGTTCCTTTGGTTAGAATTCATGTTTAATAACATCTTTCACCTCTCTGAACACCACATCTCGATTGTACACAACCTTCCTTGTTACTGGGTTCCAAAGCTTATAACCCTTCAAACCATCCTTATACCTAATAAAGATGCACTTTTTATTTACTATCCAACTTGGTTCGTTTCTCCTTTGGAACATGTACATATGCATCACATCCAAATACCCTCAGATGTGAAAGAGAGGGTTTCTTACCAGTCCATACTTCTTGTGGAGTCTTATCCTCCAACGCTGAGAAGGTGACCTATTGACCAGGTAACATGCATTATCCACCACCTCTACCCAAAATTCTTGTCCTAACTCGGCAACACTAAGCATGCTTCTTGCCCTTTCCACCAACGTCTTATTCATTCTTTCTAAAACTCCATTTTGTTGAGGTGTATATGGAGTAGTCTTCTACCATGCTATACCACACTTCTTACAAAATTCTTCAAATTCCTTACTGCAAAACTCTCCACTATTATCTTTCCTCAACACCTTTATCTTCTTCTCTGTCTGGTTTTCCACCAAAGCCTTGAATTCTTTAAACCTGTCAAATACTTCAAATTTCTTCTTAAGGAAATATATCCATGTATTCCTTGAGAATTCATGTATAAATGATACATAGTACACAAACTTACCTAGTGATGGAACCTTCACAGGTCCAAACACATCACTGTGCACAAGCTCTAATATTTGTTTCGTCCTCTTACCACTAGAGGGGAAACTCACCCGATTCTGCTTTCCATATACACAATTTCACAGAAATCAAAATCCAGAGAGCTATTACTCATATCTTCTACCATACCTTTACCATCAAGTATTCGAAGGCCCTTCTCTCCAATATGTCCAAGCCTTTGATGCCACAACATTTCTCTCCAGAGACCACTAGATTTTCTGCTCCATTTTCAGGAACCATAGAACTATGCACCCGTCAACAACAGTGCTACCTTGCAGCTTGTACAGAGTTCCAATCCGAACTCCCCGCATCAATACCAGTGCTCCTCGAACCATCTTGCAGGTATCCTTCTCGAACACTCTCTTTACACCTGCATCATCCAACTTGCTTATAGAAATCAGATTTCTAGCCAACGCAGGAATATGCAGAACACCCGGAAGGGTTCTAACCCTT
>APFE030950699.1:0-35650 GCA_000404065.3 Pinus taeda | reverse complement strand
ACATCTATTTAATTATTTTTCATTTAAATGATTATATAAATAAAAATTTGTAGTAATAATGTTTTTATGTTTTTATTTTAATTAGTATTAAACTATTTGTCTTAAATGAGGTGGATAAATAAAGCAAGGGAAGGTGATGATGTTCACCTTGTCATCACCTTGAAAAATCAATGAGACAAGTGTGGTGGTCATTCCCTTTCATTCTGGTTTATGTGGGAGTCAAATATCTCATTGCTTCGCCATGATGCAACATGTTGTGAGGTTAATGGAGGTTTGAAAACTCAAAGAGAAGTTAACAAGTGATAAAAAATTTGTGGTTATGATGCTTTTGAATGGTTACAATAATTTGTTGATTTTGGAAACAATCATCTCTATTTACATTTACTCCTCTGTATCTATGTTTCCATTTCGATGACTAGCTCTTCTTGCCATATGTTCGTCTCTTTCTCCTCACCTTATTGAGACTTTTTCCTTCTTCATCAGGGGAAGGACAAGGCACTAACGGCCTAGTCTTCCCCACATAGCCCTTGGACTTTCTCCTAGTCCCTCAAAGTTGTTTGCACTCCACACTTTCATCTCAAGTAAAGTGTGATGCTCAACTAGAAAGTAGCTTGACCCCTCTTAATCTAGGAGGATTCCGTTGATTCAGTTGCACAGGTGTTCAAGTGTCTTCATTAGTATTCGATGTTGTCATCAATTCAGTTCAGCTTTGGCAGTGTTGGCTATGGATCAAGTTGTACATGTAATGTTATGGTTTCATGGCATTCAATTGAGATGATTTAGTGCTTGGTTGTCGACATGAGTTCATCGACAGTTTCGCAAGGATTGGTCGACGATGTGTGTCGTGTCATTGCCTCGTAGGATTTGGGTGTCAACAAAGGGATCTTGTCGCAAAGGCAACTGGTGATGACGATATGTATATGTTTTATGTCACATTGTTGACAAGTTCGTCATTAGGTGACAAATGTCACTAATGTCACTTCGTGACAAATGATTGTAAATGGGTGATCAATTATTGAAACCCTAATCCTAATCCAAAAACTAAATCATAAAACCTAATCTATCCAAGCCATGTATCTAAACCTAAGTTCTAAGTGCTAAAACCTAATGTCCTAAACCCATTTTTCTATGCTAAAAATCTAGCCCTAAAGCCTAAGTTCTAACCTTGTTAAACTCGCGCCCATGTTAAACATTCTAAAACAAATGCAATAATCAAAAGACAATCCCTTAACTGCATGGTTAACCATGTTGGGAACTACGTGCTATATGAACAAAGTTCACCGAGCGGAGCTTAGAGCCAACCACAAGTCATTAAATTGCGTGGGTATGGAGATAGTGGTGGAGAGGACATGTGAACAGGGCTATAGAATAAGCCATAGGAGTAGACTGTGACACTAACTGCTACGGTAACCGTCCTGGGACTGTGCCATGTGAGCAGGTAGAGGAGGTTAGGCGGAGGTTAGTGTTTGTAGGTAACCGCAGTGCAGAAACCACAGTGTTAGCATTCAGTGCAAACTACAATGGATGGCACATGCAGTTCAGTTGACCGCAACTGTCGGGCTTGACATGCAAGGTGGTGGCTTATGACAAGACTGCAGCAACACCGCATGTGCATGTGCGGACAGTTAGCCAATCCTAACCGGTCAGTAAACCACTTATGGTTTTGTTTATTATATGGTTTATTAATGGGGTTTTATTGCGTTTTTTGTGCAAAACTAATTCCACCACCATATGACTAGGCCTAAAGGTGTCCCTATGCTATAATATCAATTCCTGAACCTCTGAATCAAGCCATACATGTCTATCTAAGTCTAAGGGGCCTCAAGTGCACCTAGTGAATGTTAAATAGGTAGTTTTCTTCATTGAAAGGGAGATTGGAGTTGTTTTTTGACTTTTTGCTTGCAGATTCTAGAGTTCGTAGGGAGTTTTGTTTTCAGTGTTACGAGAGCATCTGGAGTCAGAATTGGAATTTGTAAGAAGCGTTGGAAATCTATTTCAAAGGGCTATTCAATGATAGGGATCAGAAGTGCCTACATGCATATTCAGATTGATAAAATCTCTGTGTAATCAACACCTTCTTTTCATTCGTAATAAAAATTGTTGCCCATCTTGAAAGCGAACACGAAGACGTAGTCCATCAGCGATGAACTCCATCATCAATTTTGTTGTCTAATAGCACTATGTTTTTATTGTTTTCACTTCTGTTATGCATCATTTTTATCTTTAAACAAATTTCGCAAAGTCTTCTTCTCAAGCAGTTTCCCTCAATTTCTGTGTTTTGAGCTAACATTCAATTCATTAATGGTTAATCGATTCTACATCGCTTTTTAGTTTATTATCATTTCATATCATATAGTTTGGTATCAAAGCAGGTTGCGTTTGTAGAATTTGCCATTGAATGTTAACTAGGTCAAAGTCGCAAGGAGGAGAAGGAATCCTTGAGCAGATCAATCTAGAGATTGGAAAGCGATGATTCGTTCAGAAATCCACCATGTCAGGATTTAATGTAGGTGAAAACACTGAAACTAAGATGAGTGATGAATACTTTGAGCAAGCATTCTTGAATATGCAGCAAATGTTGGGATAATTTTACGAAGACAAGAAGGTGAGAGATGCAACTTCTTCTTCAAATACATCAAAGAAGGACAAAGGGAAAAGGAAGATTGATAAAACACATTTACCTTCATCATCTCCACCACCGTCATCATCTTCTTCTTCTTCTAGTGTAGAATCTAAAACAAAAAAGAAACCTAAGAAAACATCTCTTTTGAAACTTGATGTGAAATTTGAGTTACCTATTTATGATGGCGAAATGAATCCTGAAAATCTAGATAACTAGATGAAGCAGTTATAAGTGTATTGTCACATTTAGAACATTTCTAACGATAAAACTAAAATTCAGTTAGCTACACTTAGAATGGGGGGAAAAACTTTAATCTGGTGGGAAAGTAAAACTCAGATGGATGTAAAGCGTAAAGGAAAAGTCATCTCTTCATGGTCTAAGCTTTTGAAAGCTCTTAGGAAAAAATTTTGTCCTCTAGGATACATGCAACAAGCTATTATTGATTGGAAACATCTAGGGCAAGGTAAAGGGCAGAGTGTTTAAGATTTTAGTGAGGAATTTAGAAAGAAATCATTGGTGCTTGGTATTTAATTGGATACATGAGAAACTTTGTTAAAATGCATCGGTAGTTTACATTCATATTTGCAACATACTTTATTGATGTTTAGTGCTGATGATTTTGATGAGGTGTGTGTTCAGGCCATACATATTCAATCAAGTGGCAAAACATTCAAGTTTTCATCTCAGTCATCCAAAGTGTTGGAAACCAAAGATTCTAGTGACAATAAGGGGAAGGACAATTCAAAGAGAAAGAAATCAACGATGGCTTAGAAGGAAAGATCTACTTGTTCTCATTGCCATAGAATTGGTCATGATGAATCTAATTGTTGGAAACTTCATCTAGAACATAAGCCCAAAAAGTTCCTTAAGGAGAAGGATGAATAGAAGGCCATTGCAGCAGTCCAGTAGGATCTAGGTTTAGATTGAAGTGATGAGAGGAGGATAACTACCATGGTTAGGACAGGTAAAACTTCTGATACTGGTTCAAGTTCGAAAACTATTGCATCTTCATCAAACATAAATCCTCCACATGAGGATAAAAGAGTTCAATTGTTTAACATAAGGATAACTTCTAAGCATTCAAACATAGATACAATGTTTGATAATGGATCACAGGCGAATTTAATCTCTGAATATTTAATTAAAAGTTTGGGCTGGGAAACACATAACCCTTCAAGACCTTATCCATTAGGATGGCTAAATAAATCAACTCAGATAACAGTCACCAAACAGTGTTGATTAAGATTTTCCATAACGGCTAATTACATTGATGAAGTGGAATTAGATGTGGTTTCAATAGACATATGTGGAGTTGTCTTAGGAAGTCTATATTTTATGATCGTGATGCAATATTTTATAGGAGAGAAAATAAATATGACCTTCAGAAAGATGGGGTTGAATTTATTGTTAGGGCACATCAAAGTAAAAATCACTTGAATTGAGTTAATGTTAATCAGATGAAGCAATTAATAAGTTCAAACTTCATGTGTGTAAAGAATCAACATAACAATCAACATGATTCTTATTTAAGTTATGCAACTCAACTTAAAGATGGTTTGATTAATGAGATAGAAACAGTTCCAGTTCTATGTAAAACCAAACATCTTATTCATAAGTAGGGAATACAACATGAATTACAGTTTTTGCATAAAGCCCCTCTTCCTAATATCATAATGAATCAATTGAGTCCAAGTTTGGAAATAAACAGTTGTAGGGATATAGGTCAATATTGGGGAAAGTCAGTGTTCAATTTCTCTTGTATTGTGTCACCATTTCATGTCTCAAACAGTTTGGAAACCTCTTTTCAAGTGGAGAGGAAACCTGTTTGTTTTCATAACAAAGCATTTCCTAAAGAAGTGTAAAAGTGTTTAAGGGAAACTTATGCATTAGAGGAAAGTGCTAATCAATGGAACCATCATTTAATTAATAAAGGAAAAGTGATTCAAAAAAATCAATAGATAACTCAATACTTTCATAATCAAACTAAGTTGCAACAAATTTCACGTTATAGCTGGATAGGTTGATTGTAGCAAGTTCACTTAGTAATCAGGAATTAGGAAAGTATTGGTAATCAAGTCTAGCTGGTTTGATGTCAAGCATATCTTTGATCGTCTCTATCATTTTGCAAAATAGATTGTTTATACATGTTGATGGTATTAAAAAACATCCAGTAGAGACTGTCTTCAAAGATTCTGAATCACTAACTCATGGTTCTTAGTGGAAAGAATTCAATTTCCATGTTGATGATAGGTTGTTTGCCCATTGCCGCAAGTTGTGTATACTACAGGTGGATGAAATAGGTCACCAACTCGAAAAGTACCATGGTCAGCATCATCAGGGTCATCATTTGCATGTGATTGATTGAATGTATTAGTACATCATCAAGTCAAGGTTGAAAGACAGGGAGTTCTACCCTAATCGACTAACTGTTTAGTCAAACTTTTGTGGTCCAAAAGATTTCAAGTGGAGAGGAATGATCCAGGAGGATTTCGTTGATCCAGTTGCATAGGTGTTCAACTGTCGTCGTCAATACTCAGTGTCATCGTCAATTCAGTTTAGCTTCGACAGTGTTGGTTATGGATGAGGATGTACATGTAATGTTATGGTTTCATGGCGTTCAGTTGAGATGGGTTAGCACCTAGCTGTCAACATGAGTTCATCGACAGTTCCACCAGGATTGGTCGACGACATGTGTCGTGTCATTGCCTCACATGATTTGGGTGTCCAGAAAGGAATATCGTCACAAAGGCACTTAATGTCGACGATATGTATATGTTTTATGTCACATTGTTAACAAGTTCATCATTAGGTGGCAAATCTCGCTAATGTGACTTAGGGACGAATGATTGTAAATGGGTGATCAATTATTGAAACCTTAATCCTAATCTGAAACCTAAATCATAAAACCTAATCTATCCAAGCCATGTATCTAAACCTAAGTTCTAGGTGCTAAAACCTAAAGTCTTAAACCCATTTTTCTATACTAAAAACCTAGCCCTAAAGCCTAAGTTCTAACCTCGTTAAGATCTTGCCCATGTTAAAAATTCTAAAACAAATGAAATAATCAAAACACAGTCCCATAACCACACGGGTAACCGCATCGGGAATTATGTGCTATGTGAGCAAAGTTCACCAGGTGGAGGTTAGAGCCAACGACAGGTCACTAAACCGCGTAGGTATGGAGACTACGGTGGAGAGGACATGTGAACAGGGCTAGAGAATAAGCCGTTGGAGTAGACTGTGACACTAACCACCACGGAAACCATGTCGAGATTGTGCCATGTGAGTAGGAAGATGCAGTTAGGTGGAGGTTAGCACTTTGAGGTAATTGCAATGCAGAAACTACAAGGTTAGCAATCAATGCAAACTGCAATGGTTGTCACATGCAGTTCAATTAACCGCAACCACTGAGATTGACATGCAAGGTGGTGGCTTATGAAATGACGAGAGCAGGACCGCATGTTCACATGCAGAAAGTTAGCCAATCCTACCCGGTCAATAAATTGTTTACAATTTTTTTATTATATGGTTTATTAATGGGTTTTTGTTGTGTTGTTTGGTGCAAAACTAATTCCACCACCATATGAATAGGCCTAAAGGTGTCCCTATGCTACAAAACTGATTCCTAAACATAAAAATCAAGGCATACATGCCTATTTAAGTCTGAGGGGCCTGGAATGCACCTGGTGAACGTTAAATAGGCAGTTTTCTTCATTGAAAGGGATATTGGAGTGGTTTTTGACTTTTTTCTTGCAAATTTTGGAGGTCAAAGGCAGTTTTTTTTTCATCGTTATGAGAGCATCCGAAGTTGGTATTAGAATTCATATGAAGCATTGGAAATCTTATTCAGAGGGATATTTGATGATAGTGATTAGAAGTGTCTATGTGCACCTTTAGACTGATCAAGTCTCTGTGTAATCAACACCCTCTTTTCATTCCTAATAAAAATGGTCGCACATCTTGAAAGCGGACCCGGAGACGTAGTCCATTAGGGACGAACTCTATCGTCAATTTTTTGGTGTCGTATCATTGTGTTTTCACTATTTTCACTTCTTTTATGCATCGTTTTTATGTTTAAACAACTGTCGTAATGTCTTCTTCTCAAGCAACGTCCCTTGATTTCTATGCTTTGAGCTAACATTGAATTCACTAATGGTTAGACGATTCTACATTAATTTTTAGTTTATGATCATTGTAGATCACCTCTCTGGAAAAATACGTACATATAAACTAGTTTCGTTTCTCAAAAATAAAAGAAAATTAAGGGATTACAAGGTATGAGCTAGCCTTACATTGCTTTCTATGGTACATCATTGTTATTCTATGATATATTCTTAGCTATTATATGTTATCAATGTTAAAAGTTTATATCAATAGTTACAAGGTGCAAGACGCTTCGTTTACCTTTATGCTAGTCTCAAATTATTCTTGTTTCACATATGTAGATTTTCGAAGGGCTTGTAAACACTTTGGATAGTTTGTACCTCCCTTCTATGAGGTCATTGATAGTTAAGACTCTATATATTTATGGTATTAATTCTATCCTTATTTGGACTTTTATAATCCTCACCCACTGTCCCCTATCTTATCTGTCATTCCCAAGAAACCTTAGCTACTGGTCTTTTTGTCTGCATTCATCACCCTTTCAAGGAGTCCTTCCCTCTTTTGCCATCCTATGGTGTTCGCACTTCAGGCTTCCCCACTATGTTTCTGCTACTTTGATTCTTATAAAAATAGAACCTTCCCATCATGGAGATAGTGTAAGGGGGACACACGATGGATGAAAAGCTTAAACCATAGGCCAACCTTCAACCCATCGATGCCACATGTAGAACCCTTCTAAGGTGTTGGAGGAAATCAGGGAGGTAGAAGAAGTGATCATTAATGATAAGGGATGTCATTTAGATAACAATATTTTTTCTTTACATACTGAGTTCATGATATAGGACACTCCACAGGTCACTGCAATAATACTTCCATACATTATACCTCTACTAGTAGATGAAGTCCTTCCTTGGAAAATTCCTCCTTGGGAGGAATGATTCCAAATATTAAATTATTCTATAGTTGCATGAAATATGAAGGGGACATAGGGAAATGAACAACTTCTTAACTCACATTAAAGCATATATTTCATGTAGTAAAGGTCTACACCATCATATATCCTAGTAGATATATTGTCAATTGATATGTCCACCTCCACTAGATGGTTTCCATAATGGTTTTCAGCGCTCATTCTATTTCAATATCTTTTTTGTTTTTAATACTTTATATAAAGAAGAATATTTATTATTTTTTGTTTATGATCAATGAGATACTTAGACTATATTTTTATTAGTTACTATAGACGAAAATGACTATAAAATGATTATTCAGTCTTGTTTATATGAATCTTGTTATTCTGATGTTCTCTTTTTGATATTTTGGACAAAAAAGCTTCCTTTCTTTCATTGGTCTAGTTTCTCATGTTGCAAGCCATGGAAATATGAGGCCAATCATTATGTGAATATGTTGATGATCTAATAGAAAGTACTTAAAAAAAACTCTAAACTAATTAATCAAACTCATTGAGTATCTATTTCACTATATTTATTAAGTACCAAGAAAATTCATCATGTAAATATGTTTACGATCTAATAGAAGGTATTGTACATAAAAAATACTAAACAAACTAATCAAAATAATTTAGTAACAATTTTACTATATTTATTAATTATCAAGAAAAAGCATCATCATCATTAGCAAAATGTGATACGCAAGTCCATGGAAGCTAATGACGACATCTCATGACAAGCTAATGATGGCCTCATGACATGTTAGTGACAATACAAACTTGGAAAAGAAACAATATGTTAACTTAGAGGAATGATTAGCGGTGTAAGAATATAAAAATGTAAAAGAATGAATATCTTTCTAAACATATAATTTTTACTTATGGAGATTGTGTCTAGTTATGTAAATTTTGAATTTTCCTATCATTAATATGTTATTTTCATATAAAATAATACATTTCCATGTGTGAAACCTTTGAGTACATAAATTATGGAATATTGGTATAAAAATTTGTAGCTTTATAGAGAAATAAGTGTTATTGTGCAAACTGTTTTTTCAAAATCTATAATCTTAATTTTATATATTTTTTGAATTATAAAAGTTTCCATATTATTAACATTACTAGGCCTTCCATTAGTGCAACTTAAAAGGGTCTTAACATTATCAAACAATCCATTTTCTTTTTTAGATTATAAGGCTTAATGTTATTTAGTACACCAATCATTATATATATATATTATATATAATAGGATATTATATATATATATATATATATATATAATTATTATATATATATTATATATATAGAATTCCAAATGGTTAAGGCCACAAGAATTTATAGTGGACATAGACGAGGATTGTATTTCAAGATTTGGATATATGTCAAGAGAAATATGTAGTAAAAATAATAAAAACTAATAAATTTATTTTATAAATTATATATTTAGGGTCTACATGGTTGACTCTATATGTGCATGTAATTTCATGGACTATGGGTTTATTTAGATTATAGAAAATAACATCAAATATAGAGATATATAGATAGATTTTCTAAAAAAATGATGTTTTCATGTATTTGAAAACCAAACTACCATGTTCATAATCCTAAAACTATGTCTAAAGAACCCAAGTCATTATGCAGGTAAGATTCCTACTAAGAAAAAAATAATTTCAAAAAAGTGTATGTGCATTCCCAACACTAAAACATGTGCATCTTTCTAGCAAAAAAATGTCCAATGCATTCATAACACTTAGAATGTGTTCACATTCCTACAACTATTGAATTTAGCACATGGGAAATGTGTGGGGAGGGAGAGAGAGTGAGGGATCTAGGTGCCGAGAGAGAGAGACAGAGAGAGAGAGAGAGAGAGAGAGCATAGATGAGTGGGCAAGGGAGACAAAAGGATATAGTTGTGGTTGACACGAGGAAGAGGGATACAAAGTTGGAAGGGGGTTGTTCTGAAGGTGGGATTGAGAGAGAGAGCGGGAGAGAGAGAAGGAGAAGAGAGTGTGTGTGACAGAGTGGGTGGAGGGGGGGAGGAGAGAGAGAGAGAGAGAGAGAGAGAGAGAGAGAGAGATGGAGAAAATGAAGGTGGAAGTGAGAATATGAGGTAGAGATAAGGAGATTACATAGGTAGGAAGAGAATTAGAGAGTTGGAAGGAGTGAGGGGGAGAGACAAAGGGAGGGAGAGATAGATAAGGGTAAAGTGAGGGATATAGAGAATGATCTAGAGAGAGAGAGAGATGGAGGGGGGGATTGATAAGTAGGGACTAAGGGAAGGAGGGAGAGATAGAGAAATATATAAAGGAAGAGGGAGGACCAAGGAGATCGAGAGAGAAAGATGGAGTAAGGTGGTAGTGGGAGAATTATAAAATGATGGAGACGGAGATAGATTTAGATGGTGGAAGAGAGAGAGAGAGAGAGAGAGAGGAGAGGGAGGGGGAAAAGGGAAGTAGATAGCAAAAGAGAGAGAAAGAGAGAGAGGCAAAGTGAAGGAAAGAGAAAAGGTGATAGGGATGGAAATATATAAAATAGTGGAGGTGCAATATAAATGAAGAGAAAGAGGGGAGAAGAGAGATACACATAGAGATAGCAGCAAGAGGGAGAGGAAGGTATGTAGAGGAAGAGAGAGAGAGATAGTGTTGGGTGGGTGTTATCATTTACACAACTTCTATGCACCATGAATAAATGGGGGCTTCGAGGGGGGTCTTGGAAGGCCCCCCTAGTTGGAAGGTATGCAGTTAACCCAGGCCCCCCCCCACCCCACACCCCCCCTTGCATGAGGTTTGAGATAGTGCCTTGAAAGAATTTTTTTGGCTAGTTTTTCCCATGGTTTCACACATGATAGTTCTTTTCATGGTTTTCTAGAACAAATCAAAGGAACTAAAATTATGTTCTAATCCAGGGTTAACATATTGGGGGTTTATGAATTCTTTGACATGTATATAATATAATATAAAATTGAAAGAAAAACAATGAAAAATCAATATGGATTTCCTTGTTTTGGGTTCCAAGAGAAAAATATTGTGCATATTTTATGTTCTTCCAATTACATATTGTCATATTTCTTTTAAGAATTTGTTTGTATGTATTATATGCATAGGATGGAAACCTATAAATAGATAGGAAAGAAGAGAGATGTAAAAATAGAAAGAGACGTGGAGAGAGAATGAGAGAGATATAGAGGAAATAGACTGGAGAAAAGGGGGAGAGAAAAAGGGAGAGAGAAAGGAGATAGGGTGAGGGAGAAATAAATTTGGAAGGGTTTTTTTGTGGAGGGAATGAAGGAGTTATTGAGGGATAGAGAAAGAGAGGTAGCAAGAGAGAGGGGGGGTGGTAGTTAGTGAGGGAGGGAGAGAAGGAGATATGTAGGGAGACAAAAGTAGAATTGGAGTCGGGGAAAGGAAGAAATAGAGAGGAGAAGGAAGAGAGAGAATGAGAGAGATTGAGAGAAACATAGGGGATGGAGAGTGAGAGGAAAATGGAATGCGATAGAGATAGATCAATATCAGGAGAAGGAGAGGGGAGGGATAGAAATGGATTTCGAGTCAGGAGAGATGGGGGGGGGATATAGAGAGGGAGAGATGAGAGATACAAACAAAGAGAGGGAGAGGAAGAGTGGGGTATAGAGAGTCGAATGGGTGAGATGGAGAGATAGGTATAAGGGGACTTCATTCAATGAACCTCTGACATAACATGTGCATTTGTGGCATACTGAACAATAACCTTAATTTGACTACATATTGGAAAATACCTCTAAAAATAACTTTATATAACCCTCTACAAATATGAACCCAATTCACCTTCCCAATTAAAAAGAAACCTACTTTCACTAGATATAGTAGGAATCCATTTTTTCATTAACATTTTTTATACCCCTGTATATTCTTTCATTAAATTTGAGCTCCATTTTTTATACACAATATATAAAAAACCTTTATCCCCTATTATATGCTCAATAGATTATGTCATTTTTTTCCTCAGTACATATCCCCCATATGAGAACACATGGTATGGTAATTCTCCCCAAGTAAAGCCCCTGTGGGAAGTGATGGAGATGAAAGAGAAGGAGAGAGGGAGGGAGATAGAGAGAGCTCAATGTGGCACACATAAGGAAGAAGAAAGAGAGAGAGAAATTCAAACAAAGGAAGAGAGACGAATGGGGGAGAGAGGGAGATAGATAGTAAGTGAGTGAGGAGAGGGAGAAGGAGGGAGGGTGGGAGAGAGGGAGAGAGGGAGAGAGAGAGAGAGAGAGAGGGAGAGAGAGAGTGGAGGAGGAGTGATGATGGAGAAAAGGAGAGGGATAGTAAGGGAGTGAGCGATAGATAGAGAAGGAGAGAGGGAGGGAGAAAGACAAAAATGTGGATGGAATATATGGGGAGAGAGAGTGGGAATGAGATAGAGAGAGAGGGATGGATATAGATACTTAGATAGAGGGGAGAGAGAGGGAGAGTGTTACAAATTTATGAATCGAATGAAACAATATAGAATTTTATAAACAAAACAAGGAGATATAGTGAAAATTTACATTTATTAATAAATAAAAAATGCTAAAACTACAAAATTGCAAAATGGAAATAAACTACCTCGAATGGTGGTAACTTATCTCTTAGAAGAGAGGTGACGAATAGAAGACTTTGCTTAAATATATTATAATGAGGCTCAGAGGTCATTTTATAATAAATGAAAAACCATAAGAATCTGAAAACCTAACGCTAAGAGATGAAGCACCAAAGGCTTGTGGGCCTTGATGGGGAAAGTTGGAATGTCAACTTCCCGGAGTCATAACTTTGGCATATGTCTTCGTATGGCACAAAAGATAGCCCATTTGAAAGGTCCATTAGAGAAGTACATTTTTTTAAAAAACTTGATAGTATATGATTGGTGAGTAACCATTGTAGGAATTTATAGGGTAAGTTACTCAGATAGAACACCCAAGGACACCACTCACAAACAAATGACAATTCAATAAACCAATATTCTTGACATGGTTAAAACATTCAAAGAGGGAAATAGTCCATGGCTTGAGCCAATGCAGCCACTTCAGTCAATTTGTTAATAGAAGAAAGAAAATTTACATAAGCTTCTCTCATGAACGATCACCTTACAAATGACCCTCCATGCTCTTTAAATAGAGATCATGGACCAATTGGGTGTTAACCCATGGATCAAGTGTCGGTAATGCCGAGAAGAGAATGAACCATTAGACCACTTCATGTCTAGAACATATAGTGGCCGTTCGATTGTAAGTTACAAAAGTACATAGTAAAGAAACACACTTTACCTAACTCTACTCTAGACCAAGTTATACTTAACTATTTCCTATGTGTCTGAATATCCTAACATCCCCCCTTAAGAAAAATTTGGGATATCATTGAAGGATGTAAAAGTATGAAACAATAGGATAAGGAAGGAGGCATTAGAGCTTATCACCCCTTAGTGACAACTTCGTGAACTCCAACTATAAATCAAATTTTAGTAAACTTCACCTCTGTGAGAGCCTTTATAAAGATGTCTACAACTTCATCATCGGTTGAACAATATTGCACTTCAAGAACATGGTCATGAATGCGCTTTCTGATGAAATGCACGTGTAGTTAAATGTGTTTGTTGCTCTGATGTTGTATTGGATCTTTGCATAGTTGAATGACACTTTGATTATCACACCAAATTGTAGTCGGATGCTATTGCTGGAAGCCAAACTCTGACTGGATGTGACGAAGCCATAGGGATTCCTTACTAGATTCTACAGTGCAATGATACTTTGCTTCTACTGAAGAAAGAGAAATGGAACTTTGTTTCTTGGAAGCCCTTGTAATAGGTCAAGAACCAAAAGTGAAGACATAACCGACAGTACACTTCCGATCTACACAGTCACCATCCCAATCATAATTAGTGAAACTGACTAATAAAGGAGATGCTTCTGCATAGTAATGAATCCCAAACTGAATTGTACCTTGAACATAATGAAGTATTATTTTAGTTACTTTCCAATTACTTTCATGTGGGTTTTCATAAATCGAGCAATAAGGCCAACAACAAAGGAAAGGTCAGGACAGGTATGGGTCAGGTACAAATTTTTTCCTACAAGCTGATGATATAAGGTAGCATCAACTTCAGAGGAAGCACACGTGACTAAAATTTTGGCTCCAGAATGAAAGGGAGAAGGGGTTTGCTTAAATTCTTCCATGTAAAAGTGGCTAGAAGATCACAGACATACTTGGACTGGCAAAGGGAAATACCTTCCTTGGATTGTAAGACTTGAAGACCAAGAAAATTATGTAAGTGTCCTAAGTCTTTCATTTCAAACTTCTTTTTAAGGTTAGACTTCACATTTTTTATAAGGTTAAGATCACAAAAAGTAAGGATAGGATCATCAACATAAAGAACAAGAATGATAAGAGACTTACCCACTTTCTTGGTGTAGACAATATTGTCAGAATTACACCTAGAAAAGCTAGTATCTAAAAGAAAGCTATCCATTTTGGCATACCAAGCCCGAGGGGGTTGCTTGAGACCTTAAAGGTATTTCTTAATATGACATACAAGGTTGGAGTCTGTTTATATTAAGCTAGGAGGTTGTTCCATATAGATTTGAGGTTGTTCCATATAAATTTCTTCATGCAATTCCCCTTGCAAGAAGGTAGATTTAACATCCATCTGATGGACTTCCCATTTGAAAGAGGTAGCAAGGGAAAGAACAAGGTGGATAGAGTTCATTTTAGCAATAGGGGAGAAGGTTTTAGTATAGTCATTGCCTTCAACTGGTGAAAATCCATTAGCAACAAGACGAGCTTTATGTTTGTCAACTTTTCCATCTGGTCCAAACTTGGTTCTAGAAACCCATTTACATCTAACAAATTTTCTTCCATTTGGAAGAGGAAAAAGATCCGATGTATCTTTTTTTAATAATGAATTATATTCTTCATTCATAGCTGCATCCCAATTTGGATGGCCTGAAGAACTTTCAAAGGTGTCAAGATCATGATTCACTGAAGCTTGAGCTAGTAAAGAAGAGGCTCTGTTGAACTGA
Source organism: Pinus taeda (assembly GCA_000404065.3). Taxonomy (NCBI): domain Eukaryota; kingdom Viridiplantae; phylum Streptophyta; class Pinopsida; order Pinales; family Pinaceae; genus Pinus; species Pinus taeda. The sequence continues at coordinate 20,941 of APFE030950699.1, read as the reverse complement.
GAACGACTACATCACTAACTTGTAGGATCACTTGCAAGAGCACCTGCTGTATCCCCAATAGCATAGACCCATTTTTGAATCTGAGGAGTTGAATGAGGATCCCGACAAGGTGGGGGAGGATTGTCATTCTTGCTGTCATCATCTGAAGAAGAAACGTTTTCAGAAGTAGAAGGGATAGATAGAGGTGGCACATCCGCTGAACTAGGATCGTAGGTCGATATATTTTCAACAAAATTTACATCTCTTCTAGTGAGAAAATTTTTGGACTTAAGTGGAATATGTCTATATCCTTTTACATCTGGAAAATATCCAACAAAAATACATTTTTCACTATTAGGTTCTAAAGCTTTATGTTTCTCATCTAGAATATGGGCCCATGCTTCACTTCCAAAAACATGAAAGTGACTTACATTTGGTTTAATTGAGCTCCATGCTTCTTCTGTTGTAATATTCTTTAAAACCTTAGTAGGAGTGTGATTTACTATGTAATTTTCACAGTTAATTTCTTTTTCCCAAAAATTAAAACTAAGTCCTTTAAATATAAGCATACAAATTAGCCATCTCCTTTAAGGTGTGATTCTTCCTTTTAGCTACACCATTTTGTTATGGAGTATATGGAACAGTATGTTGCATTTGAATCCCATGCTCAGTGCAAACGTTGATGAATTTTTTGTTAACATATTCTCCGCCATTATCAGATCTTAGCTTTAAGAATTTGATGTCCAAATTGTTTTTGAACAAAAGCCTTAAAGACCAAGAACATGTTAAATACTTCACTCTTGAGTTTTAAGAAGTATACCCAAGTGCGTCTATAGAAATAATCAATGAAAGTTAAGAAATATTTGTAGCCTGAGAATGAAACAACAGAAGGTGGACCACATAAATCACTATGCACAAACTGTAAAGGGGCTGAGGCATGCCAAGAGGCACATTTGTCAAAACTATCCCAATGATGTTTTTCAAGTACACATCTGGAAGAAACACTATCTCTACAGGATACCATAGGAAGACCTGTCACCATTTTTTATTTACATAGATTTGGAAGGGAGCGATAGTTTAAGTGACCAAATCGCTCATGCCAAAATTTGTTCATTTCATCATTATGAGCAACAAATACTGAGGAAAGAGTTGATGAACTTAAGTTTTTTAACTTATACAACCTTGTAGAATCATCAACAATGGCAATAGCTAAAATTTGTCTAGGATATTTTAGGTCCTTAATTATAACATGATGAGCTGAAAATTCAATGATTTTACTGTTACCTCAATGAGTTATCTGATATACAAATAGAAGGTTGCAGGATAACATTGGAACACATAGTACATCATTAAATTGACCATTGTCTAGATGAATATGTTGGGCTGTGTTGTATTCTTTCCACATAGTTAACATGGGGTTTGAGTGGTTCCCGTAACCCCACTTTAGGTTCGGCGGACCCACCTATGGTTTTGTGCATGATTTTCGCACATGTTTTTTGGACGTAATTGTTTTTGGTCCATGGTTTTGGACGTGATGGTTTTCGGTCCATGGTATTGGATGCTTCGGCATGTATAAATATGTATTGTAACATTGAAAGGAAAATAATGAAAAATCAAGCTGGTAGTCCCGGTTTTGGGATCCAGTGGGAAATCTCTGTGTATATGTATTTTATGTGTTATGCTCTCACATTTTTATTTTTCCTGTGATTTAGAATTTGTATGCAGGTAATTTCTGTAAGGGGTTAAAACATACAGAATAGTTCCAGTCCTTACAACACTAAGAGATCTATCATCATCAACATATATATTTTTGGTGTTACAATCATTTAAAGAAGAAAACATGGCTTTGTTTTTGGCCATGTGATAAGAAGCTCCAAAATCAATGAGCTACTCATGAGAATGAGAAGAAGAACGTACATTTAGTGCATAACCAAACCGAGTTGTTTAACAACCACAAGCAGAAAGTGTTATTCCTTAAGATGAAGTTGAAGTTGAAGAGTTCTCGAAATGGATGTTATTCTTCTTCATTACTGCTTCCAAGGATTCCAACTTCTTAAGTGGCCATCTTGATTACAAAAGTTTCAATGCCTATCAGTCTTCTTCCCTTTGCTTTTATTTGCCTTATCATTCTGTTGAATTGATTTTTCATTTTGAGAGTGGAATTTCTTAGGACCCTTGTTTGGTTTAGGACCATTCTTTTTAGGATATTGGTTCTTAGGATTCTTTGAATTTGGTTGTTGCTGGGTAGCTAAGGATTTCTTAGAAGAGTTTTCAAGATTAAGAAGACCAAGATGTAAGAGTTTTTATTGTTCTCTTATTAAAGAATCACAAAAGGAATCAAAAGAGGGGGACTTGTAGTCTTGTACTTGTGAAATAAAGGCTTCTCTAGTAGAATTGAAGGTGGAAGGAAACAAAGAGTAAGCTAGTCCCAACTTATTAAGAATGGAATAGATAAGGCTACCATATTCTTTCTTGACCTTAACACCTTCCAAGAGAAGTCTAAGGCTCTTGAAGTTGGACAAAAAATCTTCAATGGAAGAAAACATTATTGGGGTCCAATGTAAGCAACTCATTTTCGCGTTGATGGGCCCTAATTTCATTTTTAATTCCAAAAACTTTAGTGAGTTGTTTCATTGCTACATTAGGGCTATCAAGTTCTACGATATGGAATCTAAGGTCTGGAGAAATAGACATCCATATCAACTCACGTGCTTGATCTTGCTTATTTTCCCATTTGGTTGCCTTATCTTCATCTTCAGTTTTAGTTTCTTGGCGTGAGGCTATTCTATAAAGACCTTTACTTCTAAGTAAATCCAGAAGGTAGGACCACCATTGGAAGTAGTTGGTGTTTTCAAGAATAACTTGGCATGAAATTTCCATTTTAACATAGACTGAAGTTGTAGATGTTGAAAGTAAGTGTTCTAATGGAAATATCTCGAAAAATTATGCATATTAAAAAATGGCTCTTAAAACGACTTTTGGATGAAAAAGTTATGGCGTTTTGAGGAAACATTGTTGAAGATGACGACAAAGTGTGTGAATGCATGAAAGTGAATGATAACATTATATTTAAAATAAATCCCCCCTTTTCCAAACTTAATCTAGTTAGCTCATTTACAAAAAAAAAAAATTGTGTGACTCACTTTTATAAATAAGTGAAAGTCACTTTTACAATGGTACGTTATGAGCTACTCACTAAACTGTAACTTAAATAAAAGATAAAGAGACTTTAGAATTATAAGTGACTCACTTTTTATAATGGGTGAGAACACTTTTACATAAAGTAACTTTAAAACAAAAGTTACATGTGATTTTTGAAAAAGTAACTCAACAAAAAGAAAGACTTGAACCGAAGACCTCTATTCTCATAAAGTAACTTTTGACCAAGTGAGCTAGTTTAAAAGCTTAGTAAGTTTTGGAAAAGAGCAAGGGTTTTTTTTTTTTTGTCACTGAAGCTTTCTGGTGTGTGCTCACTTGAAAAAACTCCTTTTGCCTACAAAACAAAAGACCACAGAACGCAACACGGACATGCAAAAAAATCCAAACCTTATGACTTGAAGTTAGCTTTTCTCAAAAATTATATCTTTTCCTCAATGTTTTGGATCTTTCGAGATCACACTAAGGCGCGTCGAAAAAGAGCATATGCATCAGAAAAACCCTTCCTTTCTATTTTTGATTGGCCCAGATCAAACAGAGCGACGAGGCAAAGACCATACACAGAAATGAAAGGTATAGACCCGGTAATAAAAAACAGGGAACTAAATAAATCAAAATAAACAGAGAGATGAATAACTAAAACTACAAATAAAGATTGTATATCTGTAGATCTTAAAAATGACATAGCTAGGGCTACCGTAAACCTTTTTTCATGAAACAAAAGGGGTTCCTAACTGGAAAAGATGCTCCTAACACATTATGGTAGTGATATTGGCTAGGAAGCAGTCAGAAATACTAGATCTAGGAAATGATAGTCGGATGCAGTTGTACCAGCTTCAGATTTGGATCACCAATGGATGTGGCCCTCAAATAGATTTGATACCATGTAGGAATTTACAGGGTAAGTTCCTAAGATAGAACACCAAAGGAAACCTCTCACAAATAGATTACAAATCAATACACCAGTACCCTTGACATGGTTAAAATGCTCAAAGAGGGAAACAGTCCATGGCTTGAGCCAATGCAGCCACTTTAGGAAATTTATTAATAAAAGAAAGAAAATTGACATAAGCTTATCTCATGAATGATCACCTTAAAAATGACCCTCCACGCTCTTTAAATAGAGATCATGGATCAATGAGATGCTAAGCCATGGATTGTGTGTCAGTGATACCGAGGAGAGAATGAACCATCAGATCACTTCATGTCTAGAAGAGATATTGATTGTCGGATTGTAAGTTACAAAATTACATAGTAAAGAAACACGTGTTACCTAACTCTACATTAGACCAAGTTATAATTAACTATTTCCTATGTGCAGCTAAGGGCCTAAAGACTATAGAAAGATTGTCAAAATAGAAAATTGTTGTAAGATATGGAGTAGATGGGTGGCCACTGATATCCACTTGGATTAGTCCTCCCCTCTTAGGAATTGATGGTATCCATTAAATTTATTTCCTCCATTAGATGAGGAAATTTTTGTTGAACCTGGCCCCTAGTGAGCCACTTACCTTGGTGCAAGAGAATGTGTACATTAACAACACAATACATTTGCATCCTTTTTTAGTGAGTGCTCTCAATCAATGTGTTCATGATATGATTAATTTTGGGTTGTTCAATGCAATATCGATTGAGTTGTATAAGTTTCAATGTCTCTTGTATTTTTGAGGTGTCAACCAATGGTGTAAAGTATGGCAATAGGTACCCCACATTGAACATTGGGTGTAGGCCAAGGAAGGGGGGATACATAGCTCAAAAGAATTCTCATGCGCAACCTTGGTGATGGTGTAAGGTATATAGAGGATTGGTCAAATATTTCAATGGGACCCTACAAGGAATTCCTTTTGTAAATGAAGCCAAACATTGTCTGACACTTGAAACTTATGTGGAACCTGGTGTTGATCATGGAGTTACTATATTTAGTGCTTCCTTTTTGCAAGATATCATGGACCCACTAGTAAATGTATTAAATTCATTAAATAAACTTTGTATCTTTGCTGGCTTTAGATTGAACATGCACATACTCATCCTCTATTGTTGAAAGTGATAGTGTGAGATCAATGAGATCTAATGTTTTAAATCACAGGCCCACCTAAAAGGGGCTATGGTTAGTTGAAAGATGGAGAGCTATGTTGTAGGTGTGCTTAATGTAGGAGAGACTCTCATCCCATATGCATGTATTCTTGGAGTTGTACATGTGAAAAAATTGCACGATCATCCAACTGATGACCCTTGTTTGGTCCTTAGTTTGGTGGTGTAAGGAAGCTAATTTGGTGAGCTTCACATTCAACAATGACTACAGGCTAGACCAAAATGCACTTAGTAACTTGCTATCCAAATATGATATGGTGGTCTACAATATCCCAAAATGTACCCACACCCATTTGAAGAAGTGATTGGAAGTCACTTCCTTTGTGATACTCTTCTTGCAAGAAGTTAGAATAGTCATCTTACAAAATCCATCAATTACCACAATCACACAGTCATTACCATGCTTGCTAGAAGGAAGGCTAGATATATAGTCCATCAAGATAGAATCGTAAGGATGGTTAGGAGTAGGAAGAGAGGTGTATAGGCCTTTCTTCTTAAAAGCTGGTTTAGAAATAGTGTAGGGGATGTAGGACCTAATATACTTGGCAAAATCCTATCAAAGTTTCTATAAATAAATATACTTCTCTAGTATTTCCACTGTCTTCTCCACACCAAAGTTCCCTATGTAACTACCCCACCCAAAATTTAACCACGTTTACAAGATCTCCATGGTAAATATGAATTGATGATCCAGGATTATGTAGGAATGCAACAAAATAAAGATATAAGAATAAACATAGAGACACAATAGAAATAAAAGCTTCATTTCATTAATATCATAGAACTGAAATACTCTTACATGTACAATGAAAATAAACTAACTCGAGCGATGGTAGCTTATCTATGTGAAGAGATGTGGTGGCTAAGTGCCTCTGACTGTGTTACAATGAGTCTTGAAGGCCTATTTATTATTGAAAAATAATGGAAAACCATGAACATCCAAAAACCTAACCCTAGTAGATGAAGTGCTAAAACTAGGGGCCCGTTTGGGTAAATTGGTACATCAACTTCCCAGGGTCACAACTCTGGGATACAATCTCTCTTTGACATGCACAATACCTCTTTAGAAAGATATATTTCAGGACTGCAACTTTCAAATCCTGTTTTTTTCCAAAAAAATGTCATTTAGGACCTAAAAATGACTTCATAAGTTCAAGACGTGAAAAAATGCCAAAAATAGTAATTTGTGCTACAATTAAGGAAACTAAAAAGTAGAAAGAAATAGTGGTGGGGCTACAAGTGAAATAGGTGGGTGGAAACCAATATCCACCTAGATCAGTCCTCCCCCTTTAGGAAGCAATGGTCCCCATTGTGCTGAGTTCCTCCATGAGATGAATAAAATTCTGCTGATCTTGGTCCCTGGTCGAGGAGTTGGCCAGCTTTGGAAACCTGATATAATTGTATTTTCTATTGCTGAGTATCCTTGATCTATGTGTCCATGATCTAATCAGTTGTGGAATTTCCATACTAGATGAGTTTAACCTTGTTGGTTTGACTTGTTCTGCAATGTTTGAACTGTTAAGTAATGGTGGAAAGTATGGTCGAAGTTAGTCCACATTGAACATTGGGCACAGGCCAAGGAATGGTGGAATACTGAACTAAAAATAATTCTCCCTTATAGCCTTAGTGATGGTGTAAGGCCCATAACGGAGTAGGAAAATATTGCGATGGGACCCAACAAGGAATTCCTTCTGCAAATGTAACCTAGCTGTTTTGCCCACCTGAAACATGTGTGGCATCTGATGTTGATCATGTAGACCCTTGTACCTAGCATTGGACTTCTCCAAGATGTCATGAACCTGCTGACAGATGTGCTGGATGTGTTTAATAAATATGGTTTCTTTATCAGCCTCAGAAAATACATGTGTGGATTTTGTCTGTGTAGTCGCATGAGGCATGGAAACATCAATCTGACACAATGGTTGAAATCCCAGACCCACTTGAAAGGGACTGCGAATAGTTGAGCTATGGAGAGATATGGTATAACTGTGTTTCACATAGGGAAGACTCTCATCCCAAGTTTGTGGATGCTTGGAGTTGTACATGGAGAGTATGTGCACTATCATCCTGTTGATGACCTGTGTCTGGCCATTAGTCTGGGGATGGAATATAGTCAACTTAGTGAGCTCGATGTCCAATAGTGTCAAGAGGCTTGACAAGAATGTAATGAGGAACCTACTATGCTAGTCTAATATAATGGTCTGCAGGACCCCAAAATGTACCCACGCTAGTTCAAACAAGAGTTTGGAAGTGTACTATACTTTGACACTCTTCTTGTAGGCTGCCAATATATCGATCTTATAAAATCCATCCACAACCACAAATACACATTCATTACCATGCTTGATGGAAGGGAGGCCAGACATGTATTAAATGGAGATGGATTCCCAAGGCTGGATGGGAGTAGGAAGAGGAGTGCGCAGGACTTGCATCATGACACATGCAGTTTAGGATCTGATATATTTCCAAACATCCTGTCAAAGTTTTTACCAATAAAAGTACTTGTGTATCACAACCACAAATTTTTCCAAACCAAAATGTTTTGCGACCTGACTGTAGTGCACCTCCAAAATTAGCCTAGTACGCTCACTTGAAGGAACATAAAGGTGGCCCACGTAGCATAATAATGCATATTGGAGGTAGAAATAAGGAAATTTCTTTCCATTAGCATCTGGTGTGTGGAGGTGAACACTATATCATTTTTGTATAATTGCAACCATCTAGAGGTATTGTGGCCACAAGAGTTAAGAGCAGTAGTCAGTGCTGCAACTAGGGGCTCACTGAGGCAGTCTGTAACATGATTGGTGGTACCCTTTTGTATTTAATGTTCAAGTGGAATTGTTGCAGATATGTAGACCACTTTTTATGGTGATTGTTTTGTAACTTTTCTTATGTCTGTATAAACTATAGAGGTTAGTGATCGGTGTGGATGTTCGTGCTGGGTGAGGACCACAGCAATAACATATTAAGAGGTGATTATCTCAATTCCAAATGGTTGTTCTAGGTCTGGAAATGTGAGTACTGGTGCAAAGCAGAGGTGGCACTTCAACTCAATGAACACCTCGTGTTGAAATTCAGACCAAGAAAACTTTACTTTCAATCTGCCCTTGGTAATCCAACTCAAAGGCCAACTGATATGGGAGAATCCCAACACAAACCTCTGATAAACAATTGTAATGCCAAAAAATATATGAAGATATACTAGAGTGGTTGGGGCTGGCTATTCCCAAATGACTTGGATATTAGTCATATCCACATGCATGCATCGCTCATCTATGATGTAACCCAAATATTGGACCTAGCTCATGCTAGAGGTGCATTTCTCCAAGGTGGCAAATAATTTATGCTACCACAAGGTTTGAAGGACCTATCGAATGTATTGAAAGTGTTTTTCCCAACTATTGTTGAAGATGAGGATGTCATCCAGATAAACAACCATGAATGAGTTGGTGAAGGGCCACAAGATGTTATCCATTAGCCTCATAAAAGTAGCAGGGGAATTTTTCAACCCGAAGGGCATAACCAACCATTCAAAAAGGCCTTCCTTGGATTTGAAGGTGGTCTTCCATACATCTATGGGCTCTATTGGAATCTGGTGAAAACCAAACTTCATATTGATCTTGTTGAAATACTTGGCCCCATTAAGTTGGTCCAAAATGTCATCAATCTATGGGATTGGATACTTGTTCATGATAATGATTTTGTTTAGTGCCTGCTAACCAATGTAGAGCCTCCAAGTCCCATTTATGTAGCAGTACAATCAGGCTCCCACACTATGAGGAACATTGTCGGATGTGCCCTTTTTGCATAAACTGCTAGATTTTCTTCTTGATCTCTTTATTTTCCAAAAGGGAGTGCTGACATATCAGCCTGTTGGGTAGAGGTGCTCTAGGTGTTAGATCAATCTAATGATTGACCTGAGAGTGCAAGGGTACCCATGTTGGTGAGGATAAGATGTCCTAGTATTCTTCCACAACTGTATCCACCTGCTTTTATTGCATGGAGGAGCCCTTCCTGGGCGCCATTGATGTGGCCATGATCTTCCCCTTACTTTTAGAGTGAATCAAAAGAAAAGAAAAATTCCTAGCCTGGGATATGATCTTACTCCATTTCTTAGTAGATATCAAAGAGATGGCAGTAGGTAGGGCTACCTCCAGTATCCTGTATAATTTATTACCCAAAGAAATAATAATAGTGCAAGACCTCGACTCATATAAAATGTGATGCTTCCACAAGTATGGTTGGGCTAATAATACATCAAAAACTTCAAGAGGAGTAACATCGCACAATATCTCATCTGGGAAGCGTTTGATGCTATAGGGAAGGTGACACTGTTGGCTGATGTAGAGATATCGTCCTTGGTGTAGCCACCAAATAGTGTAAGGATGTGGACGTGGTGTGGTTAGTAGGCCCAACCGTTTCACGACCATTTCTGAAATGAGGCTCTTCTTACTGTTAATAATGAATTATAGTGGTGGACCCTTCATCAACATCTGTTAGTGGAACAGACACTCCCCATCCTCTCGTTCTTCGGGCTCAATATTATAGATCTTTGTGGTGGAAATATTGGCACTAGGATTTTCATCAATAATTTGCTTCCCTTTTTCATTCCCCTTGTCAAGTTCTGACTTAGAGTGTTAACATGCATATGATTCTAAGGTCTTTAGCTCGACCACCAATGACTTCTTGGCTCAACACTCACTTATGTTGTGAATGGGCTCTTATGGAGCTCGCACCACTTTCATGTGTCCTTATTTGCCTTCATATCATTGTTATTTTCTTGTGACTTCGATGGGTTGTCCTGGGTCACCGCACCTTGGCTGTGTCCTTTGTTTTGCGGTTTGGGGGCATCTTTCCCTTGCCTCAGATTCACAGATCCAAAGTCTCACTTCTTTTGTTTAAACGTATGCTCGATATTGAAAGCATATTAGTATTTGGGGCCAAGCGAGGAGATGTCTAGGAACTCAATCTCATCTTGGATGTATTTGTGAATACAACTATGGTACTTGAGTACCAGATGCTGCTCATAATCCTTGATGTATAACTTTGTACGAAGGGAACCAAACATATTTGTGAACTCTAACACATCTTGGTCCCTTCCCTATCATAGTGTGGTCCACTTTATGTACTTATATTGTTAGCTCTCGAGAGGGTAATACTACTCCTTGATGGCATCTCGAAAAGAGTTCCAAGTCGGTGTAGCTGAAAATAGTGAGGGTTCTCTCTCATCCTTCTACTCACAGTAGGTCTCCCACTAGTCCTTGGTGTGAGGGGCGACTTTGAGCAGTGCAAAGTTAATATTCTCCCTACTGGAAAAATCATGAGTTGAAAAATACCCTTGCAACAGATTTAACCATCCATCTATGGCATCTGCATCTATCTGGCCTTCAAATATGGTAATATAAAAGTTTACTTGTAGCTTGAGGGGAGTGGTGCCTCTAGAGTGGCTACCGGATGAAGATGTGTTGCTTGTTGTAATCAACTGAAGGATCTGGGAAAAGTTTTCCATCATCACATTACTCTGTCACTCGAGGGCTTCTTAAAGCAATATTTTGAAGGGATCTCCTACTCCGTTGTCTTTCTTTTAAAGTTCGTCAGGTTTTGCAGGGCTATTCTTGTAAAGGTTCAATCATTTCAAGCCCTGACTCCTTATACCCTGACCTCATTGAAGACATGCAAAGAAAGATAGAGAAAGAGAAGACCCGCTCTAATACCACTAATCCATCCTTATGATGGAACAAAAAAAAATGCATATATAAATATAAACATAGAGATGGAGTAGAAATAAAACTTCATTTCATTAATATCACAGAATTGAAATATACTTACATACATAACAGAAATAAACTAGCTCAGGCGATTGTATCTTATCTCTGAGAAGAGATGTGGAGTTAGATGCCTCTGAACCATCTTACAATGATGCTCAAAGGCCAATTTATTGTTGGGAAACAATGGAAAACCCTATACATCCAAAAACATAACCCTAGGAGATGAAGCACCAAAACTATGGGCCCCGTTTGGGTAAATTGGTACATCATCTTCCTCGAGTCGTAATTTTGGCATATGATCTCCGTTTGACGTGCACAATACCTCATTAGAAATATTTGTGTGAGGACTACAACTTTCAAACAAAAACATGAGTCAAAGACTCATGTTTTCTTGTTTTTCCCAAAAAAAATTCATTTATGGCCTCAAAGTGGCTCTAGAAGTTCAGGACCCGAAAAATAACCAAAAATAGTAAATTATGCTACACATAAGGAAACTGAAAATTTGAAAGAAATAGTGGTGGGGTCCAAGTGGAATAGGTTGTTTTCCACCAATATCCACCTGGATTAGTTGAGTATCACTAGCATATGACCCAACCACTAATATCCAGTTATTGAAGTGAGGATGACCAACCGACAACTTACAACTATCCCTTAGGGACGCCAGACTACCTAGGAGCCTACAAATCACCCCAGGTGATCACTCCCTAAGTTGGAACTATTATTCACAAAATAAACTCTCCAACTACACCCTTAACACTTTGTGAATGCAGTTGGAAGTCTATAACAACACCCATTGCATGCCTGCATGTAGTTATGACCCAAATTCCTCATTTTAGAGCATGTGATCATGAGATCTATGCCACATTTTGAGGAAAACCTCTAGACGACTTCCCAGAACTTCTTGTAAGTTTCTAGAATCATGCCGTTGAGGATAGCAATGCTAAAAAAATAGAACTTGAGACAAATATTAACCAATACATGCCCAATGCAAGATAGACATTTCGTCAAACACATGATGAACATGTAAGCTACAGGTCATGAATTCATATTTGATCATAAACTTTTGGAATCCATCTGAGAATCACCAAGAAGGCTCAATTCCATCTAAAAATAGCTGCAACAACACTTTTTAGCCCATGCATTCACCAACCATCCAGTAAGTTATCAAATCATGAGAGAGATCCATAGCTAAAGCACATCATAAAACCATGCATATAACCAACATATAACTAGAATAGAACATATGACAAATCATCCATAAGATTACCATAGTAATCATTACAATTGATCATAGATGACAATAGGGAAATAATTCATATTAACATATGAAAACAACAACTAAGTCAGGGACTTCCATGCATCACCAAATCATAGATTGGGTTGAACCAAATCTCCCTTTCATCCAATCATCTATGCATCATATTCCAAGAACGAATGTGGGATCATAAGGGTTAAACCAAAACTAATTCATCTATGGATTCCAGAGGGAAAACCACCTCAACCCTCAACCACAATGATTTCATCTCTATGGTCTAGAAATCACTAACATCAAATAGATTGGTCTCTATCAAATTTTTCTAGGGCTCCAAGAACTAGTAACTCAACTCACAACCTCAAGGGAAGCCAAGCTATTTTAGTGATCCAAAGTGTTTGTCCCAACCTAAATGCTCTAGGGACTAGTAGCTCAACTCATAACATCTAGGCAATGCAAGATGTTCCAGGGATCCAAAGCACTTGTTCCAACCTACATCCATAGGCAGCATAAGGAGCAGTTATAAAAACCAAATGGGGAACCTACTACACCATGACTATCTAGGAAATGGCAAGGAAAATTTGAAACCACTTTTAATCTAGGAAAATATCCATGCCAATGAAAACACATAACCAAGAAACCACATGCATATACTATGTATCGAAAAACCAGCAAGGAGATCACACATGCAACATATTACGTACAAAGTAAGCATGTTGTAGCCACTGCTCCAACTATTTCCTTGTGATTCCTTGCTTTCTTTCTCCAAATCCAATCGAATGTAAGAGTTCTTTAAGAATTCTCCAAAAATGCTCTAATTGTGCAAGAATATGAGAGAATGAGAGAATTAAAAGAGAGATCCAAAACTAAACTAGAATCTTTTGTGAATTGATTCTCATGTGCCTTTTTATCACAGGTGGCTCATTTTATTCATTTTCCTTCATTTTCCCTTTAATTTCCATTACGTACAAATTTGTGTCTCTTCACCTTCCTCTTCTCCTATTTTCCTTTATTTTCATTATTAAATTCCAATTAATGCCTCTTTTCCTTTGTCAATGCCTTTGCCAATTTCCATAGCCATAAATAAACCAAAAGTAATGCCCACTATAATGTTTTCCCACCATTCATCTTGGAATGTGTGTCCCATGACCTTGGTGTTATTTTATTTACATGGAAAATCAACCAGGGGATGTTACAAACCCCTCCCCTTTGGGGAACACCATCCATGATGTTAAATGATTCTTAAAAAAAGAAAAGCATGCTTCCAATGAATGTTTATAACATAACTTGATGCATCATTTACATCATACCATACTGCTGAAACCATCAACACCATACTACCTATGGAACTATATAAACTAGCTTGATGCAGTATTACAATGACAACTGATGAAACCATGATAAGCATACCACTTATGGAGCTTTATAACCCAACTTGATGTGGTATTTATAATGATATGTAGATATATATTTATACACATTTATTTCAACCAACAAATAAACATATTGTCTATGGAGATTTATAAACACATCTCAATACAATATTTACAATAGTATACGCATATATACACATGCACATTTGCTTCAACCAACAAATAGAAGGCTACAATGCATGCGTCAATGAAAAAGGAATCCATACGATCACATATCCACCCTCAAGTAGTACAAGGATTCACCTCCTTCCGAAGAAGTCCATAATCCACTGCCAAAATAAAATTTGCATCCAATGTCTAGTGCTACATTACTTGGGCTACTTGATCTCTCAAAGAACAATTACTAACTCATTGTTCCAGGGCACACTCCCAATGTGTTTATGATTCTATTTGGAAATGCTAATGACTAAAACAAATTTATTCCCCATCTTTCCCTTCTCTGCTTCCTAGTCCCTTGGGAAATATGATCACCCCCTTTCGTGCATTCACACACCTTCCAAGTTCCATTAGCATCCCCTTCTTAGGTGATCCATCCCTTGGAAAGGTTCCCTCATATCAAAAGGCCTAAAAACCAAGGCATATCCCTACCTCAAACCATCATACTGGTCTTAGCATGCTCATGGAAATCAATGGACATTGTTGGGTACCAGTGTCCCACAATGGCCCTACTCCTGAATGATTTACCAACACTGCTACATATTCCAATTCATTTTGGTGTTGCTGCTAACAATCTAGTAGCGAGTTCCAACAACCCAAACTATGCATTTTTCATGCTTTCTTCTACCAAGCACATAATTCCATTAGAATCGAAAGGAATTGAAGTAAATTCAAATCATACCTCATTGATAACTCATCGATAATGTACACTTCCAATTATGTTTACTTCCTCTCACATCAATTAAAATTAGCTCTTTCATCAAATCATCATGTATAAACATATCACATTCGGTTAGTTCAAAACTCAACCATGATAAAAAATCATAAATTATCTATATAATTAAAAAATAAAATGTAATATTTATACTTATCTTTGAAATGGTTCTTTTCTTCTACCTTTGTTATTTTTCCTTTCTGTACACACATTGAATCAGTTTCCAAACCCAAAAAGTGTGTAGTTCCTTCCCTTCTCTTGACCCTATACATACATTGAAATGGTTTCCGAACCCACCAATAACCTAGTGTCTTCTCTCCCCTTGAGCATGTACACATACTGGATCAGTTTCCAAACTCAACAAGCACCCAATGCCTTCTCTTCTCTTCAGTATCAACAAAAAGAAAATCCTAATACTATACCATCTCTACCCTTTATATCAACAACTCAAGATTGGTCTCATCCAAAGTTTTCGAGGGCTCCAGGGACAATGATACCAACCCACAAACTCTAGGTCATGCAAGCTATTATATGTATCCATCCACAACCTATACAGAATCGAACTTTTTATAGGGCTCCAAAGAACTACTGTCTCAACCCAAAACTTGAAGGGATCCCAAGTTGTTATAGGGCTCCAACCCACTGATTTGAATTTAAACAGGAACACAACAAATTACAAACATAACCATAAATATAGAGATGTAGCAGAAATAACACTTCATTTCATTAATATCATACACTGAAATATGCTTACAAACTGAATGGAAATAAGACTAGCTCTGTCGATGGTAGCTTATCTCTGAGAAGAGATGTGATTGATACATGCCTCTAAACAATGTTAAAATGAGGCTTGGAGGACTATTTATAATTGAGAAACAATGGAAAACCCCAAACATCCAAAAACCTAACCTTGGGAGATGAAACTCCAAACTATGGGCCCTGTTGGGGTAAACTGGTACATCAACTTCTCGGGGTCATAACTTTGGCATACGATCTTCGTTTTATGCACATGATACCTTGTTAGAAATATATATATATGAAGAATAGAACTATTAATAGTGAATATTGAATTGAAAACTCGTATTCACCTAGTGATTTTCCAAAAAACGACTCAGGAAGTTCGAGACCCGAAAACTACCAAAAATAGTAAATTGTGCTACAATTAAGGAAACTGAAAAAATGAAAGAAATAATGGTGGGGGTCCAAGTGGAATAGGAGGATGGCCACCAATATCCACATGGATCATTCCTCCCCTGTAGGGAGCAATGGTCCCCATTGCATTCAGTTCCTCCATGAGATGAGGACAGTTCTAGTGAAGTTGGTCCCTGGTGAGCCATTTTCCTTGGTGAAGCAGTTAGGCTACTTTAACAACTCAATATAGTTGTATCCTTTGTTATCTGGTATTCTTGATCCATGTTTCCATGATCAGACCAGTTGTGGCTTGTTCCATGTACTCTGGGTTTAACTCTGTTGGTGTGAGTTGTTCTGCAATGTCAAATGTGTCCAAAATTGGTGGAAAGTAGGGCTGAAGGTGGTCCACATTGAATACTAGGTGAAGACCAAGGAATGGTGGAATACTGAGCTCAAAGGCATTGTCCACTACTTCCTTGGTGATGGTGTATGGCCCATATCGAAGCAGAAAAATCTTGTGGTGGGGCCTAGTGAGGTGCTACTTCTACAAATGTAGCCAAACTTTGTCTCCCACCTAGAACTTGTGTGGCACCTGATGCTAATCATGCCACTACTTGTACTTAGTATTGGCTATGTCCAATATGTCATGGACCTATTGGAAGATGTGCTAAATGTGCTCAGTGAAGTTGTTTACCATGTCGGCTTTGGACTGTACATGAGGCGAATCTACCTATGTAGCAGAAAATGGTATGGCCACATCAATGGGGCATAGTAGCTGGAATCCCAAGCCCACCTCAAAAAGGTTGTGGCTAATCGAGCTGTGGATAGCACAACTATAGCTATGTTGGACATAACAGAGGCTCTCATCCCATGTGTGTGGATGCTTTGAGTTGTGCATGCATAGAATGTGTACGATCATCATGTTGGCGACCTTTGTCTGGACATCAATTTGGGGATGGAAAGTGGATTTAGTGAGCTTGTTGTCCAACATCGATGAGAGACTAGACCAAAATGTACTAAGGAACTCGTTTTCCCAATCTGATATGATAGACTATGGAATCCCAAAGTGTACACACACTCATTCAAAGAATATTTTAGCAGTGGCTTCTACGATGATATTCTTCTTGCAAGCCACCATAATGGCTATCTTTAAGAATCTGTTGATGATGACAAGAAGACAATCGTTTCCATGCTTAGTATAAGGAAGGCCTGACATGTAATCCATGGAGATGGATTCCCAAGGTCGACTAGGGGTAGGTAGCAAAGTATAAAGGCCTCGCTTCTTGATGGTCGGTTTGGTATTGATGTAGGTAGTGCAGGATCTAATGTACTTCCCGGCATCTTGTCAAAGATTCGATGAATACAAATACTTCAGCAGTAGTGCCAATGTTTTCTCCACCCCGAAATGCCCATCGATCCAACTGTAGTGTGCTTCCCAAATCATCTGGCCAAGCTCGGTTGAAGGATCACAAAGGTGTCCCAGATAGCACAACATTGCATCCTGAAGGTGAAAATATGGAACTTCCTGACCCTCCAAGAGGATTTGGTATGTGTGGCCCAACTCTAGGTTGCTTTTGTGGTCGGCTGAGGTAGTTTGCAACATTATTGGTGTTTCCCTTCTTACACTTGATATTCAAATGGAACTGTTGTAGGTATGTGCATCACTTCTGATGGTGATAATTCTACAACTTCCCTTGCATCTGTATGAACTATAGGGGATGGTGATCTGTGTGGATGATAGTTTCCTTCCCCAAAATGTAATTCTTCCATTATAGACAAGTTTGAAAAATGGAATATATCTATTTTTCATAAGTGGGATACTTCCGGACTGTGTTTGAAAGTGTCTCACTATGATATGTGACTAGATGCGCTTGTCGAGTAAGGCCTTCCCCAATAGCATAGTTAGAGGCATCTATCTTAATCTCAAATGGTTGTTGCAAGTATGGTAATGTGAGCACTAGTGCAAAACATAGGGGATGTTTCAACTCTGCAAATGCCTTCTATTAAGATTCAGACAAAAATAATTTTTCTTTCCCTCCTCCCTTGGTGACCTAACTCAAGGGTCAAGTGATATGAGAGAACCCCTAACATGAACCTGTGGTAGAAATTGGCAAGACCCAGAAAGTTGCGAAGCTCTGTCACAGTGGTTGGGGCTAGCCAATCCCAAATGACTTGTATCTTGGTTGGATCCACGTGAACCCCACGTTCATTAATAATGTACCCCAGATATTGAACCTCGATCATGCCAAAAATGCATTTCTCCAAATTAGCACACAACTTGTTTTTCCACGGTTGTTATCGGGAAAACTAGTGTCCATTCAGAGCTACTAGTCCCATTAAGATGGGTAGCTATATTAGAAATAAACAAAGTAAAGTTACTTGTGTTTTCCTTTATGAGAGATAGATGAGAGAGAAGTAGAGAGTACCAACTTCAGTATTTCGCTTGGCACTTTGCTTGTTTCCTCCCTCCTTTGACTGAGCTTCACTACTCCTTCCTCACTTGTCCTGCTTCAAAGAACACCTGTAGAGTCAAAGAAGCATAATACCATCAAAGCATAGAGATCTATAACCATAAACAATATAGTACCAGATGTTTATTAACCATACAAATGCATACACCAATACAAGATTCAGAAATATACAAGTATAAGAAGAGCTTCAGCGTAAATCACATGAAAAAGACATTTGTCGATGCGTTTTGAACCAACTAGTGTGGTTCATCGCCAGGACAAGTTGAAGAACCAGATCTGGCTTAGCATGTTAAATAGACTGAGCAGAGACTCCAACGGCTACCTAACGGGTATTTTTGACTCTAGGACCCAGGCCAAAATTATATTAATAAATTTAATATTATTATTATTATTATAATATTAAGATTAATAATATATTATTTTATTTCTAGAAATTAAACTAAATTAGGTACAATGCATAGTTCATAAGTATCATTTAATTAAATAACTTTATGTTGTTAATAGAATAATACTAATGGTTATTGAAAATTATTATTTGCGTGAATGAATTATTTTAAAGAAATAAATTGGGTTATATAAATCAAATCTATTCTTATTCAAAAATAAAAATAATAATAGGATGTTAGGATTAAATAAGAATAAATGAATACATATATAATTTTAATGGTAATAAGTTATTAAATTATTAACAAACTATATATATGAATTGTTTATTACAGGTATGTTATTTTTTTTATAAAATTATACTAAGTACTCTTGATGTAATATCATATTTTATTTGTTTATAAAATTATTAAATTTACTAATTAATAAAACTAATCTTAAGAGGTTAGTTTGAAAAGTAAATGAGAATGTTTATTACATAATTTAATTTCTTTACTGAGATTATATATATGTGTGTGTGTGTGTGTGTGTGTGTGTGTGTGTGTGTGTGTGTGTATTATTATAATCATATTAAATTGTTTAGAAAAGCCATACTTAATTCCATTGGTTAAAAGAGATGAATTAAAAATAACTAAAATGTAGCAATCCCACCTATAAGAATAAGAATAACATAATTATCATAATTTATATATAACAATAATGATGACCTTATGAATTAAATAATTAACTACTAAAACAGGTAAAGGACCCTCATCCATGAGAAAGTCATACTTCTACATAAAATCAAATTAGATTAATACCTAAAATTATGATAATAATGATCATAAATAAATACAGGAGGAACATAATATAAAGGTCAGAATAAGAAGCTGCCAGCAATATCTAACTATATACTCGAAAAGATTAAGCAATCCGAACAAGAAGAAAGCACCCTGGATGTACAAAGGGGTAATGAGAGCCCAGAGGGAGAGATATCCCACCTCCTTGATGTCTTTGTGGAAAACGGATATAGTAGGCCCCTAGGGCAGAAGGCTTTCCTGAAAACCTCTAAAAATGCGTGGATTAAGAAAGAGCCTAAGGAGCGCCATCTAGGTGTCCATCTTCCCTATATCCAAGGGACCACGGACAAGATTGCTCGGATCCTTAGGAAGTTTGATATTCCCTCTACCTTCAGGCCCCTCAGAACCATTCGTAATTCCCTGCGGTCGGTGAAGGATCCTATTAACCCCAAAGACATGAAGGGTGTTTATCTGATTCCTTGCTCTTGTGGGACACCCTATATAGGGGAAACAGGGCGCTCCATCCAGCAGAGAATTTGCGAACATGCAGCAAACCTGAAGCATGGAAGAAAAATGTCCTCAGCCTTAGCAGAGCATGTGGAAAAGACTAAGCATCATGTCTGCATTGAGGAGGCTAAAGTCATTGCCAGGGTTGATCGGTTCCATCATCGCAAGTTAAGGGAAGCTATTGAAATTGAGCGAAGACCCAACAATCTCAACAGAGATGACGGTTGGAAGGTTAGTAGAAGTTGGATCCCTGCCCTGTCATCTTAGGTTTTCTTCCTTCCCCCTTTGTACATCCAGGGTGCTTTCTTCCTGTTCGGATTGCTTAATATTTTCGAGTATATAGTTAGATATTGCTGGCAGCTTCTTATTCTGACCTTTATATTATGTTCCTCCTGTATTTATTTATGATCATTATTATCATAATTTTAGGTATTAATCTAATTTGATTTTATGTAGAAGTATGACTTTCTCATGGATGAGGGTCCTTTACCTGTTTTGGTAGTTAATTATTTAATTCATAAGGTCATCATTATTGGTATATATAAATTATGATAATTATGTTATTGTTATTTTTATATGTGGGATTGCTACATTTTAGTTATTTTTAATTTAGCTCTTTTAACCAACAGACTTAAGTATGGCTTTTCTAAACAATTTAATATGATTATAATAACACACACACACACACACACACACACACACACACACACACATATATATATTATCTCAATAAAGAAATTAAATTATGTAATAAACATTCTAATTTACTTTTCAAACTAACCTCTTAAGATTAGTTTTATTAATTAGTAAATTTAATAATTTTATAAACAGATAAAATATATATTACATCAAGAGTACTTAGTATAATTTTATAAAAAAAATAACATACCTGTAATAAACAATTCATATATATAGTTTGTTAATAATTTAATAACTTATTACCATTAAAATTATATATGTATTCATTTATTCTTATTTAATCCTAACATCCTATTATTATTTTTATTTTTGAATAAGAATAGATTTGATTTATATAACCCAATTTATTTCTTTAAAATAATTCATTCACGCAAATAATAATTTTCAATAACCATTAGTATTATTCTATTAACAACATAA
>APFE030950696.1:74780-87603 GCA_000404065.3 Pinus taeda | reverse complement strand
TGGTTTACCTCTGAATAGTTGCGTATATACGCGAGTTTAATTAACTGAAGTAGCATATACAATTTGGTTTTTGAAAAGGATTATTGGACTTGATAATACTGATTCACCCCCCCTCTCAGTATTATTTCCAACAGATGATACTAATGTAAATTGGCAACATGGAAAAGAAGAGCTTAATAAATTCTTGGATCATCTTAATGGTAGATCAAAGGACATTAAATTCACTATGGAACTAGAGGGCCAGAATTGTATTCCTTTCCTTGATGTATTAGCTAAAAAAAAATGATGGAAGCCTTAGACATCAAGTCTTTAGAAAAAATAAAGATAGTGACAATTATCTTCATGCATACTCCCATCATTACCCAGTTCAGAAGTTTGGAGTTTTAAACACCTTGGAATTAAGAGTGGTTAGAATATAAGATAAAGATCACTTGGATAAGGAATTGTGCCACCTCAAAAAGGCTTTCAAGGAGATTGGTTACAAAGTAAAGGAGATCTCTAATGCCCTTAAGAAATCCAAAGTAAAGAAAAACAACTTTCAAAGATCTGTTAGTTTTCAACCTTCTATGGGAAGAGCATACCTTCCATACATTTGAGGTGTCACTCAAAAAATTGCCAAGATTCTCATAAGAAGAAATAATGGTTCAATGTTTAGGCTATTTGAAACAATAAGAAAGAAAATGAAACCTGTTAAGGATAAAATTGATCAAAAACACTTAAAGGGAGTCTGCAAGATGAATTGATCTTGTGGAGAAAGCTACATAGGTGAAACTAGAAGATCAATCAAAACAAGAATTAAGGAGCATTGTACAAATCCAAGGCCTCCCACATCTGCTCTTGCTGAGAATTCCTTTTAGGCTAAGCATCACATCTTCATAGAGGATGCTACTATCATTGCCAAGGAAGATCATTATTTCAAAAGACTTAGAGAGGCTTTGGAGATTCTGAAACATCCTAATAACCTTAACGAACATGGAGGTCCCTAGGTAAGTAGAAGTTGGCTCTATGTACTATCCCAACTTTAAGGTTTGTTCCCTTCCCTCTCTAACTTTATACTAGTCTAGTTAGATTTAATTAGCAATTACATTACATTACATTAATTGAATTTGTAACATTAACTAATTAATTTACTATATTAATTGATCAATTAAAATAACCAATTAACTAATTAGTTAGAATTATTAATTAATTAATTAATTAATTAACAATATTAATTAATTAATTAATTGATAAATGATACCTATAATAAAAAAATCATATTAATTAATCATTGTAATTAATTATTTAATTAGTAGAATTAATTAATTAATTAATTATGTTAATCTTTTATTTTTTGCATGTGGTTCACGACACCGTCACTGATGATCGCTACGTTACGTCCCGGAAAAAATCTAGGCGATAGTAGACTATAAGACCGACCCCAAGGCTTCGTGTGGAGCGAGGCACGATTTTTGGACCGACAATTGAGCTGAACCCTTGGCTCATTATGTTTAATAGTATTAATTACCTAAACACATTATTATTATTCATTTATTAATTTTTTATTTCATATACCCCTGTATTTAATTATAATATATATTATAATTTATAATAATATTCACCGCAATACTCCTAGGCAGATCCACTCAGAAGGTGGTCCATTGAGTAATGGCTTATTTGTTCCGTTGGCCTAACGCCAAGAATCACGGAGATTTGACCGCATGACCTTCTCCAATTTGCAAGGTCTTAGCAAACAAAATTTAACAATTGAGCTATCCCTTGGGGCTCTATATATATATATATATATATATATAATATATACTATAGTTAGTTAGTTAGTTAATTAGTCATTCTTTTTTCTTTCTTTTTATATATTTATTTTCACCTCCTCTCTTATCTTTTCTCTCATTAGGATTTCTCTTTGATGATGGGTCCTAGTCTCAACTCAAAATGTCATGCTAAAATGAATACTGTGGGAAAATATCAAGAAATATATTCCTCAAGTTTATTATTTTGTCATCTAACTTGTCTACAATCACTCCACATATATTAGTTATGATCTTCAAATCAAATTAATTAGTATATTATTTTTGAATTCCTACTTACTATTTTTTTCCATTGAAAACCTTGTGGGTAAATGTAATAAACGTTTCCCCATATTTGTGGATGGCATCCCTAGTAAACCTGTCGACATAGTGATGTAGGAGCATTCAGCTCAATAATATCATTGTATTTTAGCAGACATAGGGGTATTTAATTAATGTAATTATTAAGAGTTTTGAGTGATTTTAAAGAGAGACGCTAGAATATGATTTAATTGAATATTGTGAAACATATTTGTAAATATTCTCGAATGTAGGAGAATATGAGAGATTTAGAATAATTGAGAGAACTGAGAGATTTGAGAATTGATTGTAAAACTCAGATTAAGAGTTAGTTCATGATTTTGTGAATTTGAGAGAATCCTTAGGGTTAAGCAAGAGATATTAGGATTTTGTTAAGAAGCTTATGGAACTAAACCAAAAATTGGTTTTAGAATCCTTTTGTATAAATGTAAGCCTAAAAGGCATAAACAGGGATAGATGGGAGATAGTTAGACAATTAAGCTAACTAGAGGGTGACTGTAAGCCTACGAGAAGATTGTAAGCAAAGACTACTGATATTAGAAGATCAAGCCAAAGATAAAGAAACTGTGTAAATGTTTGTATATATATAGAGATTAAATTCCAAAACTGTGTAAGCGTGTGTTTCGAGTATTGAATGATGAATTATGAGTAAGTGATAGGATTCTGCATAATATATGTATGCAGGTAGAGTATGGAAAAAACACAGAGAGGATATGAACGACACAGAGGATCGTAATGGATCATTAATCCGATTGAAGAACAAAAGTAATGTTTTGGAGCAATCGTGATTAAATAACTCACATAATTAATCTTAGGAGGAGTGGCGCATTGGAATAATGGAAGGATGGGAACCATTGAAGTAATCTGAAACCACAGTTGAATTGAAGAATGGCATATAACCCAAATAAAGAGATGAATGAAGACATGAAGTGTTAGTGTACATGAGTCGTCCGATCTAACAGATCAATGGACATGATTAAGTCACAATGAACACGATAAGTGAAATCGCATCGCAACATATCCCAAAAGTGAGCAAAGCGGCCTTAAACGATGGACGATAGTGACATGCGAAATCATTGTTGACCGTTGGATCAAATGTTCTAATCAATGGTGGAGAACCATTGTTAAATCCCGCATCGCAATGCTTAATTATGAGGGACGAATCTTCAGCCACAGGCAAGTGCGGTGTGTGATATGCGATATTCGATGTGATCAAAGATTTGATTACATCGCAAATATTTCATGGTAATGAACTCAGTCCTGAGAAATTGCAATGAGCGACATTGTGAAGTGTGATAAGAGTGGACTCGAGAAGGTAATGAATGCAGTTTATGGTATTTGGAATTCGGGTTGGGTTATCATATATTAGGTAGAACGAAGGAAGGCATGTTAGTGGATCTGTGAAGGATTGCAATTGCGATAACTCATGCATTGAGAAACATGCAAAGGCAGAGAAAAGGCAGAAATGTATGGTTGTTGAGATTTTATGTTTAGAGCAAAATAGGAAAAATCTCAGCTGATGACAACAAT
This sequence comes from Pinus taeda, assembly GCA_000404065.3. Lineage (NCBI taxonomy): Eukaryota > Viridiplantae > Streptophyta > Pinopsida > Pinales > Pinaceae > Pinus > Pinus taeda. The sequence goes on along the minus strand of APFE030950696.1, from coordinate 83,968 downwards.
AGGAATTCAGTTCCTAGATTAGCTCCAGGTTGTTGGGGGGAGTTAATGCCTCCTATATTTGATGTGAGGGAGTTAATGAGGCTGTTAGATTCTCTATGTTATATAACAGGCAACCATTCGGATGGTTTGAAAAGAGGGTGAGAGTATGAGGTTTTCATTATGTAATCTCCTGTTTGATTAATAAATTCCTGATGCCTATGTTGTGTGGACGTAGCCCAGATTGGTTGGGTGAACCGCGTTAATTCCTTTGTCTTATGTGCTTGATTTTTCTGCTGTGTGTTTATTTAATTTTGTTGTGCATATCTCTAACAATTGGTATCAGAGCAAGTTGGAGGTGTTGGTGCTGAGAGGATTCTCTGTGTGCGTGGATGATTAAAGACTGCCTGTTGCCTGGATCGTTTGCTGGCAGCACGCGTGGAGCTGGAGCGAGTGCGTGGAAGTATTACATCTGCGTAGAGAACCAATCCAGTGCTGGTGAGTGGATTGCTGGCAGTTTTTCTACGTGAAGAGCTGGAGCGCTGAGGGAGCGTGGTGCTGGAGGTGCTGCGTAAAGGTCATTTGTTTTGTTGCTGCGTGTGCGCGCTGAGCGCTATAATACCTGCGCGGAGCTGTGGAGCCATTTTTTTTGTTCTTGCTGAATAGAGTATGTTATGCGTGTGGAGGTATGAATGGTTTGCTTTTGTTTTAAAACTATTCACAGGTTATACGTGGTGTGAGTGCGCATTAGATTCATTGTGTTTTTAAAACTTGCACATGATTGCTGCGTGGAAGCCTGAACGGTATGTTCATACTGCGTGGAGCTTGTTTTTTGTAAACTGTTGGTGCACATTTGAACTGCATTCGAACACTGCCAGGGATAATTAGAAGAGTAGAATTCAAATTTATATTTGGTGTTCAACTGCATAGAAAATACTGCATCAAATTATTAATCTAAAGTTTATGAAAAACTAGTGCCAGGCTGCCATCTGAAAATTGTTTTTATTGCCTAACAACTCTAACATTGGAATTATCGACTTTCCCGTCCATACAATCCAACTATTGGTAGAATAAAACCATATTCAACGGAGTTGCAAAATTTCCTTTCATTGCATACTCGTAGAGGTCAACAATTTTGAAAACATTTTGATAACAGAAGAACTGCGCAGAAATAGTGTAATCTATGGTGCAAAAAATGTAATGCAGCATGAAGTTGTTAAAAGGACGTATCTTATTTTTTTGAGATGTGTATATGGCAGAATTTTTTTTTGAAAAGGGCAGTTTTTTTAAAGGCAAAAGTACAGAGGCATAGGCAGAATTTTTTTGTGTGAAGGGAAGATATTTTGTTTTAAAGGAATAGGAAAAAAAAAATTTAATTGCTGGTAATTAAACATTGGTATTGGAGATTATTGTGTTTTTTGTTGATACAAATGGCAAAAACTCAAAGTGCCCGGTTTGAAATTGAGAAATTTAATGGCAAGAATAATTTTGAGATCTGGATGGTAAAAATGCATGATTTGCTTGTCCAACATGGCGTGGAAAAGGCGTTGTTGGGCAAGTCCAAATAGCCTTACAACATCACAGATAGTGAGTGGGCCGAGATGGATGAAAGAGCGATTAGTGCTATTCGACTGTGTCTAGCTGATGATGTCCTGTTTAATATTTGTCGGAGACAATAGCTGCTGGTTTGTGGATGAAACTGGAGAAACTGTACATGACCAAATCCTTAACCAATAGGATTCTCGTGAAGCGACAGTTGTACGGTTTGCGAATGAAGGAAGGTACATCGATTGCTGATCATTTAAATGCTTTTAATACTCTTCTTGTGAAATTACAAAATATAGAAGTAAAAATTCCATCCGAGGATAAAGCTATTACTTTATTGTGTTCGTTACCTGAATCATGGGATCATTTTGTTACTTCTATAAGTCTTAGTTCATCAGAAACTATTGAGTTTGATGATGTAGTTGCATCCTTATTATCGGAAGAAACAAGGAGGAAGTCGCATTCCGAAACCTCTACATCAGAAGGTATGAGAGTTCAGCAATCAAGAGTTGAAGATAATCAGCAAATAGAGGATATACTTGACAAAGAAATTGAGTTAATAAGAAGGTTAATGATGAAAGTGTCTCAGAAGAAGATAACAACAAGAAAGGAAAGAAGTGATAACAAGAGGAAGACAATAGTAGACTATGAAAGCATGACAAGTAGAGCATTACAACATAAAGTATGGAAACCTGGAGAACAACAGTACAAAACAACAACAATAGAGCAATTGACAAGCAAAGACGGATTACAAAATAAAGTGTGGGATCTAGGAGGAATCAATTATCCAGACTTATGACCAGGTGGTCATAAATTTTCTCACATGGGGAGTCTGTTGCAGGAGCATTCAACTCAATAATATCATTGTATTTCAGTAGACATAGGGGGTCTTATGTTTCGGGGAAGTTGGTTTCCTAAGTATTGAATTAATGTAATTATTAAGAGTTTTGAGTGATTTTAATGAGAAAAGCTAGAATAGGATTTAATTGAATATTGTGAGACATATCTATAAATATTCTCGAATATAGAAGAATATGAGAGATTTAGGATAGTTGAGAGAACTAAGGGATTTGAGAATTGATTGTAAAACTCACATTAAGAGTTAGTTCATGATTTTGTGGATTTGAGAGAATTATTAAGGATAAGGAAGAGATTTAGGATTTTGTTGACAAGCTTATGGATCTAGACCAGGAATTGGTTTTAGAATCCTTTTGTATAAATGTAAGCCTAAAAGGCATAGACAGAAATAGATGGGAGATAGTTAGATTAAGCTAACTAGAGGGTGACTGTAAGCCTATGGGCAGATTGTAAATAGAGGCCACTGATATTAGAAGATCAGGTCAAAGATAAAGAAACTGTGTAAATGTTTGTATATATATACAGAGATTAAATTCCAAAACTATGTAAGTGTGTGTTTCGAGTATTGAATGATGAATTATGAGTAAGTTAGAGGATTCGACATAATATATGTATGCAGGTAGAGTTTGGACAGAACATAGAGAGGATAGGAATGACATAGAGGATCATAATGGATAATTGATCCGATTGAAAGATGAAAGTAATGTTCTAGAGTGATCGTGATTAAGGAACTCACAGAATTAAGCTCAAGAGGAGTCACGCAACGTAATAGTGGAAGGATGGGAACCATTGAAGTAATCTAAAACCACAACTGAATTGAAGAATGGCGTATAACCCAAATAAAGAGATGAATGAAGAAATGAAGTGTTAGTGTACATGAGTCGTTAGATCTAACAGATCAATGGACATGATTAAGTTGTAGAGAACGGATAAGTGAAATCGCAGCACAACATATCCCAAGAGTGAGTAAAGTGGCCTTAAGCAATGGACCATTGCAACATGCGAAATCATTGTTGACCATTGGATCAAATGCTCTGATGAATGGTGGATAATTGTTGTTAAATCCCACATCACAATGTTTCAATTATGAGGGACGAATATTCATCCACAGGGAAGTGTGGTGTGTGATATGTGATATTCAATGCAATCGAAGATTTGGTCGCATCGCAAATATTCCATGGTAATGTACCGAGCCCTAAGCAATTGTGATGAGTGACATTGTGAAGTGCGATGAGAGCGGACCCGAGAAGGTAATGAATGCAATTTATGGTATTTTTAATCTGGGTTAGGTTATCGCATATCAAGTAGAACGAAGGAAGGCATGCTAGTGGATCTGCGAAGGATTGCAATTGTGATAAGGCATGCATTGAGAAACGTGCAAAGGCAGAGAAAAGACGGAAAGGTATGGTTACGCATGTTTTTGTGAATATTTTTGTTATATGAGAATCATGATAGAAATAATGTCGAGATAGATTTGTGGTTAAGTCCAATATAACCAATGGATAAAGAATGGGTAAGGTTATATATGTGCGGGCATTAAAGTTTAACAAAGGGTTCATTAAAGTTATATGAGAAGGTTATGAGGGTTAAACAAAGTCTCAATTGAAAGGATTAATTAAGGGTTGATCTGTGGTTAGTTTGATAAATCATTCCACCAAGTTTTAGTAAAAGGGGCCTAACCATTATCTAATGAAGATTTGACCTAATTGGTCATATTAATTCCTAGGGAAAAATGGTTTATGCATTTCAATATGCATACTGTGGGTCAAATAAGGGTTTTCCTACGTCACATAGGCTAATGTATTGAATCCAAGGGCTTTCAAAACATTCACTTGTTAACATGGAACTAACCAAATTCCCAATAACAATGGAAACAATTGGTTAAGGTAACCCTTTGTGCTCAAATCACCACTTAATTTTTTAGACTTAGTATAGGTACGTTGGCTTATGTGGATTTGGACCCTATCTCCTCTGCGAACTCTCCAAATCAACCAATTCATAATAAGTGGAAATGTTGAGACAAAGGATTCCAAATCCATCTATGGATACTACCATTCTCTCAGAGTTTTATATAATTTCCTTTATAGTTAATGCAAGATCCATTATAACTTCTTCTATGGTAGTCTATACCTTTGACAAAATTCTAATCTCTATCCTGCACTAGATAATATAGAATACTAGGAATTATCACCTAGTTTTGCTAAGGATTAATACAAGCTCAAGTGGTGGAGATACTTCTCGTATATGTTTACTAAAGTCCATTATGTTAACATGTGTTTCCATGGACAATATGGCAAGGTCCATATTATTCTCTTGTGTTAGAAATAACGAGGAGGGGGCAGTGGATCAATATTTCGTTCTAAATCAAGTTTTACCCAATTTATAGTTTTCTTTTTAATGATAATTGAATCATCATTTAACTAGTAGCCATTATGGCAATAGATTGAAACACAAGTAGTGAACCATGAGTAGAATATAAACATAAAGATATTTCAACCAAAATAGTGCAACACGTCAACATGCAAACATACACATCATCACATAAGAACACGAGATATTAGGTGGAAAGTTGAATTGGGGTAAACTACTACTGCTCTTGTCTTCGTCTTCTTTTAATAATATCCATAAAATATTATTTTACATCTTGCAATGGTGTGCAAGATCCTACCTACTAAAGGCTATCGCCTCCTATTTTCTCTAACTATCATTGCAAGGAAGCTACCATTACTTGATCAAGTTCTCTCGCCACCTTCAAAATGAGGCTGCCACTCCCTTACTGAAGGAGCCAACCCTTAGACTTCTTGTGGACCCTGTTTCAAAATATTTCACACTAGATCCACCTGTAGTAATATCAAATCATGTAGGCCAGGTTTCATCCAATTTTCAAATCGGACCCACTTAAAATTTATGCTCAATCACTGAGTACAAGCTATCTCGGCAATAACCAAATTAGCTAATGGAAAACCATATCCACATACATCAACAATCAATCTGATATAAAACCATAACAACCAATCTCTTCTCTCATCAATAGAAAACATCCATAGTCCTAGTAGAAATACTCTCTCTTGAATCAAACTCACTGCAACATAAATGCCCATGCAAATCAATCCACCTCCAATCAAACTATGACTCTTCACTTAGATATAACATCAATTCAAAACCAAACCCTAATGGTATCATATTCTAGCATGACAAATTTCACAATCATACAAGCCTTAGCATGACACTACCACCATGCACTAGACATATGGCAACACATCTCTGTATACAATAGTAGCAATATCATTGTGTCTCCACTCAAGCATTAGATCTATCCTCACTGTCATAAATGTTTCAGACCAACAACAAGTACTCTAAATGGAAAGTATATAAATCCTTTTCTCATACAATAATCCAATTCATTGATAACAATAACATGCGTGAATCCTCTAAACAATACATCCATACTCATCAATACATATCCATGCTCATATCATCAATTCACTCACCATACACAAAACAAATTTCCCTCACATACTCCAACTCAAATCTATATTAAATTGAATTATACACCACAACAACTATATGGAGACACCACTACTAATGGAAACATTCCAAATCTCATAACATAGCATAATACATGGCATCAATGTCCAGATCTCACACTCTATAACATGTGAAATCAACACAAATACAAGTCCATCATATAAAACTCACCAATATGAAGCACTTAGCCATATACCATTAGCTATAACACAAGAAGCAACGTATATCTCTGATATCAACCACAATAGATCTATTAGGGGCAAAAATACTTCTTCCATAACATCATCAAGCAATAATTTTAGCCATATACATCCTTCTGCACTAATTTCTAGAGCCTACAAGCATCACTTTTAGCACAATAAAACTTTATCCATGTTTTGTCTCTACAATAAGTGGATATTACAAACATAGGTTTGCATAGATTAACACGTCAATCCCCTTTGTTTCTGGTCTTTTGTGTACAATAACTACATGCATACATAAACGCATACTAGAATAGAGGATGTCTTTTGCACACAATAAAATTCTCCTCACTCTATCATCGATCTACTTATTCCACGCACGGTTTCCCTAACATGTGTGCATAAGTTCCTCATTTTCAACACTCTAGTGGATACACCTAAACAACCATCACATCTCTCTTGGTCAGTCATGCCCAATTCCACATTTTCCAACATCACACCATCTTTGTATCTCTGTCCAAGGTTGCATAGAGGCTACACATTAATTTCACTTCCTTCAAATTAGATAAGCTCAATGCACACTCTTCTTTGACAACTAGAATCCAAATGAGCTAGGAACTACACACCTTCAAATCAATGATTATTGTTGTATTAGGTACAACAACTAGGTCAATCCTACTCACATTTGTAAAACATCATTCGGGCTTGAGACATGCCCATAACTCATTCAATGTGTTGAGGTCATAGAGTCACATTGTGTTGTGCTACAATGCAAAGTATGGGAACAATCTAAATCTAGTTTTTAATTTTCCTGTTTTTAGGATTATGTTTTTGTTGGAAAATGGTGCATAAAATTACTAAACTTTAAAATCATTTTTCTAGCTATGTTTTCTGCATATTTTCAGGTTTGATCATCCACATACCTTGGGTTTGACATAAGGGTTTGAATGTGAAAAATATATGGAGGATATATATAAGAAAAATAAGGTGGGCAATTAATAATCCATTCTTACACTACTAACATCTAAGAAAATAGCTGAGAAATTAAGAATTCAACTGTAGGAAACACAATAATTTGAATTTATGTTTTCATTTTTCACTCATGTGAACATTCATAAAAATAAACATGGATACTCCATGTTATCTTTATAAAATTCATATAAATTTAAAGAAAACTATTAAATAGATTATAGGTTTCCTTTAATTTATACAATTATAGTCAAATTCCAAACAAGTATCAAGTAAAAAAAAATATTTTCCATGAATAACTTCTACAATTGTATTAATATCTTGCACAATTTAAATTACAAATGGGATTTTCAGAATTACATGGAAACAAGAAGCACTGGCAGTGAAAAATTCACTTAGGAATTCCTCCCTTACAACAACTTAAACAATGTCTAAGAAATTTCCAACATACGTTTGGCAGAGTTTTAGTACATAATATTTTTCATCCCTTATAACATCAAAATGATTCCTATATATAGGCTCTCATGTCCCAAAACCATAACCCTAAACCACTAGTGGTACTGAGTAACCACTAAGAATATTTACAAACAACTAGTAGTTTTGTAACTAATTTCTTATAGATGTTTCTGGATGTAATATGCTAGAAGTCTCTAGTTGTGGGGTGGGTCCTATCTTCCTTGGATGTAGTGGGCCTCTTTCACTCTCTCTTCTTCCCATGCACTAGTTGGAAAGAGTACGAATTACCTTGGATGGGTCGCTAGTGGGGGTTTCCTTATCTGAGCTTGCACTTGTGACTACAATTATGGGTTTTTATGCAGTTGCTAAGGTGGCCTAGAACTTCAGACTTCATCTGTTAGAGCCACCTATGGAACCAATCCTCCAACATGGGATTGTACTAATGCTCTTTAAATGGATAATTTGTAGAGGTCCATCAATCATTTCTACTCTTCTCTAAATAGAATTTCGCAAGCTTGTGAATCCAAGATAGATCCATCTAGGTTATTGATTGCATCATAGTCCATTGGGCCTTGTTCCTTGAAGATGTTCTTTAAAATGAACAAAGTTTCAAAATAGTCTACATATAGGTTGACAATTTCCTTTCCCTCTAGAGCACAATATTCTTCCCCAAATCCTTTCTAATCATTTCTGATTACAAGTAGGATTTTCATGAGAGAATATTTGGAATACAAGTCTTCATTTCCACCAAATAACGATGGGAATTTTCACATATATAAAGTCTCACATTTATCTTTAAATCCTTATATCTCCTTTGCCAATGTCCCTACCTTATTATCCACTATTATCACTAGGTTTGCTTCTGTTTCATTTGATTTCTTTTGCTACCATTATCGATCTATCAATATTTTATTTTGTGACATATTTCTTAGGCATGTGATTTAGGAAATTTATTATCACTCAGCATTGATGGGGGAATCACCAATATAATTATTTATTGTGTTCATTTATCTATTATCCCTTCTCACAATGTCTATATTTTCTCGACACAACTCCATATGAACCTAGTACTTTTCCATTGTCCTTATTATCCTGCCCCATATGATTCCTCTTGCAACTTTAAAAGAGGATTATTGACAAGGGGGAAAGTCCCAACTACAACAATTTGAGTATTGGCCCGATTAATGTCCTAGTTATACCTGTTTTCGTTGAAGATAGGTATATACTGTTTGGAACAAAGGCCCAATTTCCTATTCTCGCTTAAAACTAAATTGAACAAAGGTTAAACTAAACTAAACTAGGGAAACTATATGACATAAGCAATATTTAAATTTAACTAGAAAACACATACAAACTTTTGTGTGTGTAAGTGAGGATTTTCATGAATGAACAAACAATAGTGAGGGTGGAGGGATGGGGAATTCATTAAAACATAATATCTAAAATAAAACATTATGTGTGTTTGAGTCCAGATGGAATTTAGGTCCAATTAACCACACAACATTATTTTGGGAAACTCTTTTTTAGGAGTCTTGTATATTTTTTTAGGTTTTGTTTTTTAAATATATTAAAATGCATGCAATATATTGAAAATAAATATATCTCGAAAAGCAAGAGCATGCTAGAATTACATTGTTGGAATAACAATATTTACCATTAAATTATGAAACATGA
>APFE030950696.1:45246-65433 GCA_000404065.3 Pinus taeda | reverse complement strand
AGAATGCAAAACTAGTTAGTATACCTTTGGCTAGCCATTTCAAATTAAGTAAGGAGGTGTGTCCAAAGATTCAGGAAGAAATGGCTTATATGTCTAAAGTTCCATACGCATCAACAATTGGAAGCTTAATGTATGCAATGGTTTGCACAAGGCCTGATATTGCACATGCAGTGGGAGTTGTAAGCAGGTACATGAACAATCCAGGAAAATAACATTGGATGGCAGTGAAGTGGATTCTCAGGTATTTGAGGGGTACTGCAAATCAAGCGTTATGCTTTGGTGGTTCAAACATTTCTCTATAGGGATGTGTTGATCCAAATATGGCGGGTGATAGAGATAACAGGAGGAGCACAACAGGGTATCTGTTTACTGTAGGTGGAACAATTGTTAGTTGGGCTTCAAAACTGCAAAATGTTGTTTCACTCTCAACAATGGAAGCAGAGTATGTTGCTGCTATAGAGGCTAGTAAAGAAACGATTTGGTTACAATTGCTTCTGGATGAATTGGGTAAGAAGCAAGAGTTGGGAAGGTTATACAGTGAAAACCAAAGTGTCACACATCTTGCAAAGAACTTTGCATTTCATTCCAAGAAAAAACATATACATCTCAAGTATCATTTCATATGGTCAGTGTTGGAAGATGGATAGTTGAAGCTAGAAAAGACACACACTAGCCAGAATCCTGCAGATATGTTAACAAAAGTTGTAACTAGGGAGAAACTAAGATTTTGCTCAGATTCAATTGGTCTTCAAGTATGATGATGAAGATGAGAAACAACCAAGTCCAAAGTGGAGTCATTGTCCAGCAAATGAAGCAACAGTGGAGTTGCTATAATCAGTCTCCAAGTGGGAGATTGTTGGGTGTGGAGTCTGATCATCTTCTTTATTCAGAGGTATCATCGCATTGGGCCTGAGTTTGTAATGTGGTGGCAACGCCACCCATAATATTTTCGTTGCACGGGGGGTCAAGGGGGGTGACAACGATCTTCAAGAGGCCCCCCCCGGGCAAGGGATCGGGGGCAGCGCCTCTCGAAGCTAAAAATAGATGTAAAATTACCTTGCAAAATGTTGTAATTTCATAGTCAATCTAGACCATTCATTAGGCGGAGATCTGATGGTAGAAGTTATGTTTAATTTAGGGGTTTTTGCCCTATAAGGGAAGCCTTCACTATATATGAGGGAATTGTATTGTGTCTATGTATATATGTATTATGAGAGAGAAAGAGAGAGGAGATTATGTGAGAGCGAAGAGGGAATTACAACGGATCTGCTATAGGTTGTATCTCTTCAGTTTCTTGGATCATATAAAAGGAAGGTCTGGCTTTTTCTCTGTGGACATAGCCCAAATTGGGTGAACCACGTATATTTGTGTCTCTCTTGTTTTATGTGTTTTCTGTGTTTATATTTCTGCAATATATTTGATGTGTTCCATTGCTCTGTAATATATATAATTTTCTAACATATTATTCATTACTAATAAAATCGAGTTTATCTTAAATGTGGAAGTGGTGGAACTATTATAACGAAAGATAGTAAACCTGACACGTTCCTACTAATGAGAGTTTTTACTAAGAAATAAAGTAATAACAAGCATAAGAAAACCTCTCATATTTTAAGAATAATTTATCCTTATTCCCTGAATTCATTTGAATAATAAATATTTTACTAACAAATATGTATTTCTCATAAATGTAACCACTATTGGAATTATAATAATTTATTTTTTTTGGTAAAAATTCAAACATTTGAAAAATTGAAAATTTTGAAGGACACCCACATCCTTTGGTAAAGAAAATTATTTACATATAATCAAACAATTTTCTTTATGAAAAAATATCTCTTCAAAATATGCCTATTTATAGGCAAATTTTCAACTTGTTCTTTTAATGTTTGTAGAAATGTAAGTTGAAGGTTAGTGTTTTGAAGAGATTTGAAAAATCCCAATCAAGATATCTTGAGACTTAGAGTGTCTACCCTTTTCTTCATGGCTTTTATCCCACTTAACCTCTAAATCACCCACAACAAAATCTCTGTCAGATGCTAAATGTTTGTCAAACCATCTTTTAATAATTTTTTGATGTTCATAAAACTTGGCTTTAGCTTTCTATGTTTCTTCCACCAATTTTAATAATGGGTATAGACTTACATCCTTATCTCTAATTGAATTTTTATTTATTGATTGAGATAATTTTATATATGGAAGACAAATATTTGGAGGAAATATAGTTTCCTTTTCATATACAAGGAAATAGTGGGAATCACCTAATGATCTTTTTTGAGTAACTATGTCATCCCTCGAAGCATTGGATAATTGGTCATGTAAGTTTCTTTGATGTTTTTGAACAATTTTCATGAGAATATGGATTAGGTTTTTGTTTTTTTTATTATATTGAGCCATTATCCTATGGATAGTAGTTAGCAGAAATTTTCATTTACTGTTATCTAGAAAAAATTCATTCATCTTAAGAGAATAAAAATAAGATGCATTATTGAATACAAAAGATGTTGTAATACCAAACTTGGAAGTTATACGACTTTCGAGAAAAGACATCACTTGTTAATAATTAACTTTATTTAATGTGATTGCTTCCATCCACCTAGTAAAATAGTCAGTGGCAGTGAGAATATATTGATGTAGCTTTGGAGATTTTGGATTAATCTCACTAATAATGTCGAAAACCCATTGTTCAAGATGTCCTTTGACTACCACAAGTTGAAGGGGAAGGGTTGATATTTTTTTCTTTTCCAACAATAGTCTGACATGCTTTGCATGTCCTTGCATATGTGTAGAAGTATTTGAAAATAGTTGGCCAATAATAACTTTCTCGTAGTATTTTATGAGCAGTAGTTTCTCCACCAAAATATCTACTTACAAGACCATCATCGAAATCAACTACTACTTTTTCTGCATCATATTTCTCTATGCATCTTAGTAAAACATCATCATAATTTCTCCTAAAAATAATGTCATCAATTAGATGATATTTAGTACATTTTAAAAATAAAGCCCAATTTTGTTTAATTGATAATTTGATTAGGAACAATGCCATGGGTTAAGGAATACTTAATATAGTAATCCAAAGTATTTGTTGGTATAGGGATATACATAATTTGTTCTTGATTTACCTCAAACTCATTGTACCAACCTACTTCTGAATGAGATCTCTCTTGTCCATTTGAATGATAACCTTCTGATTCAACTGATAATTTGCATAGGCCTTGTCCTCTTATGAATTTTATGGTTTAATACCAAGATCATATTCTTAGAGTGTGATCACCCAATTATCGCTTTTTCCTCCTAGATATTTTTGTACCAATATATTTCTAACTACACAGTGTGAAACTATAACCTTAGTATTGGATTTTAGAAGGAAAGGTCTAAAATGTTTAACATATTTATAGATTGCATATGATTGCTTCTCTATATACGGACAATTCAATTCAACAGCTTGAAATATAGAACTCTAAAAAGAAATATGGAATTCAATATCATCAAAGTTCTTTTGAGTAAGGACTAGTGCATAAGAGACATTAGATATGAATGCATATAACAAGAATTCTCTATAAAAGTAGGGACTAATTAATGTTGGAGCAACAACATACCTTCTTTAATTTTTTCAAAAGCATATTTCCTAGTATGCCCCATTTAAAAGTATGATTTTTCTTAATCATATCTTGCATTGGTTTGAAAGTCTCTGTAAAACAAGGAATATATATTTTAATAAAATTAATCTTCCCTAAAAAATATTGCATAATTTTTTTACTATGAGGAAGAGTAATTTGTAAGATTGCTTTGATTATACTTGGATCAATTATAATACCAGTGTTCGAAAATATGAAGCCTAGTAGCTCACCTTCAGTAACAACAAATATTATTTTCATAGAGTTTAGAGAGATACCATATATGTGACTTGTTGATGGGAAAATATGACATCATCAACATTAGTGGAGACCACCTAGTAAAGGCACTAATTAGACCTTTTTTTGTTGAAGCTAGTGGTTCTCACTCATTCTTTTGGGTCTCTAGATACCTTGCTCCTAAGGTTATCCTAAGGTTGATCTAGCCTAATCTAAGTGTTATTCTAACCTAATCCTACTATGCTATTTTAAAGCAACGTTAATGCTAACCCTATAACACTATGTGTTAATAATGCACTAATAGATAATATGTTATTTACTAAAGAGTTAATATTTATCCCCTATTCTAATATATCCTCTGTCAAAATATGTTAAGTAATATTATACTATATTAAATACTAAGTGATATTATATTAATACTATTCTGACTTAATCTAAGATAATGTATATATGTTACTATAATATTTACTATTCTAATAATACCATGAAAACTAACATATTATAATAATATAATACAACACTATTATTATTATGTTATTATTAGCTCATCAATAACAACAAAATATTATCATTTGTTAGAACCATGCTACATAATCAATCAATTATAAATCAACTTTTAACACTTAAACATTAATTTAGTCAATTTTCTAAGAATCATTATGAGCCCCATATAAAGAACTCAATTCATTGGCAGTCATGGGCCGTTCCTATCTTATACAAGATCTCCTTTCCAAGTGAGCCTAACCCACCAAATCATCGCACTGGCACCCTTGTCGGGTGGGCGTCCTAACATTCCCAACACGAACGCCCCCATGGGTGCTTGAGCACCCTGCCTTCATGCGATCATTCTCCCCGATGTGAAAATCACTCAACAAAAATCATTAGCTTATTAATGAAAACAAAATATTATCATTTATTAGTATTGTGTTGCATAAACATTCAATTATAAACCAACTTTTAACACCTAAACATTAATTTAGTCAATTTTCTAAAAATCATTATGAGGTTCCCTTGTGGTAAATTTTTTCATTGGTATCCATGACCCGAACTTACTTCTTTTGTGTGTGTGCCCCTTGACAAGTCAGGTCAACCCACCAACTCATCGCACGGGCACCCCTATAGGGTGAGTGTCCCAGTGTGCCTAGCTCATGGCATCCCCATAGGTGCCCTACCTTCATATGGGTGCGCCCAACGCCTGTGCATTTGAACTGTTGTGAAAATCACTCAACACAAATCATTAGCTCGTCAATGATAATAAAATATTATCATTTGTTAGTACCGTTAGTTCATGTCAAGTCAGGTCAGTAATTGGCAATTAAATGTGCCTTTACATAGCTATTTTTAGGATTTTTGGTCAAATTTTTAGTTTCAAAAAGTTTTCCAATAAAAAATTGATCACTGGTTAGGAAGGTCATTCTCTACTATTCCTTTCAGTCTCATGGTCAAGTAAAATCATCATTAGTGGAGTCCCATATTCATTTTTGTTCATAATCCACCAAACAAGTCATCATTAAATTATCATTAGGTCACCACTAGGTTACGAGGTGTAATTCTAAAAAATTGGTCTTTTTACCATTTAATTTCATATTATAAGGAATAGTAGAGATTAGTTTGGTAACTAAGCTTTAAAGGTTATGTTTTTTATTTCATTATCTCAAATGAAATATCATCATAATATCATAAAAATAAATTGTCAAGTCCAAGTGTAAATTGTCTGGTGGGTCCATTATTATTGTACAAAGGGAAAATTGGTTTTGTCCACCTATAAAAGCTCACCACTCACTCTCATTCATTGCTCATTTGCCCATTGCACTTCCCAACACTCCATTTCATTCCACCAAAGTAATTTTGGCATGCCAAGAGGGTTTGTTGCATCCAAAAAACTAATTTCTCGAACTGTGCTACGCAAATGACCCTGTCTCTGTTGCGCATATACTAGGTTGTTGCTCCATCATCTCTCCAAGAATGTGAGCCCTCTATAGCAGTTTTCTCCATCATGGTGAGATTTTTCTACTCCTGAAATAGGTTGGTGATCTATCTTAGGGTTCAAACTTCTTTCATTTCCTTCATCTATGCTCATTTGCCTCATGTTTACCTCTTAGGGTTTTGAATATAGTTAGCAAGTTTTTCATCCTTCTCTAGTTAAATTTGATGCTAAACTCATATCTTAGTTCTTCCACACCCTCATCTATCCTAAATACACTTACCCACACACCTTCCATCAAGCCCACTCCCAAAATTCATCATTTCTACCTAAACCCAAGACAAACTACACTCTTTTTTACTATAGGACTGTGTTTTCTTGTTTTAAAAACCTTCCACTCACCCTAATTCAGTAATTCCATTTTCCCTAGCTTCCTAAACTCCCCCAATACTTCCCCAAATTTTTTCACATCCCTATCCCCGTCATTTTCCAAAAACTCCCTCACAGCTCTTGAAAATACCTTGTTTTCACAGAGTGAAAACCCTAATTTGTTATCCTAAGAGCTAAGTGTTGAGATGAAGTCTGAAACCTCATAGCAGAGGAAGCATAGAGGAGGGCATATCATCGGACATGAACCTACATCAACCCATGAGGTCTTATCTTCTTCCTTTATTATGAAATCTTTTGAAGATGTTGGTTGCCTTACATTTTGTTATAGGGTTGAAGAATTGAAATATCATGGCCAATTGACTAGTGATTTTTCCACTAAGCTTAAAAGGGACAAAGTTATCATAGCAAGGTTCCAAATCACTATTTCAAGGCAACTTATATTCATAGCTACAAGTATTCTAGACACTAGAGAGATCTGGTTCTAAAGAGAAGACCTTGACCTTCAAAACTACAAGATGTACCTAAAAACACAATACAAGGCAGCTCCAACATATATTTTTCCATTCAGACATTCGTTGGATAGGTACACTCCTCTCATGAAAATGATAATGAGGTATTTCACATGTGAATACAGGTATTCAAGAATTTATAAGTATCACATGGAACTTCTGATGCATTTCACAGGTGTACAACAAATCAATTTGCCCTAGTACAAATGTTTGGTCAAAATGGCAGAAAATGTAAAAAAGAAAGAGGAGAATATCTACACTAGTTTTTCTCATCATGGCCTAGTGAAAGTGCTTGTTTGTCATCAATCGGCATAAGGAAATATGTCTTGGGACCATTTTTCCAATTCAAATTTTCCTCCATCTTTTTCAACTAGGTCTAATGATAAAAAAACACCTACAGGCTCACCCATGTAGGAAGAGATCACTTCTTCAAGCAGATCAACTAAGAGGAAAGATAGGACATAAGGGTCTCAAACCTATTCTAGAGGTGATAAGCTTGTGTTTTCTCAAGGGATGGTTGAAGGTGCCAAGCCTACAATAGGTAAAGAGACAATTTCTCTCAGATCTTGAGGAGTCCTTTCATCTAGGTATATATGTGTCAGCTATGGAGAAAGAACAAGTGGGCAGAGTTAAATATTAGATCATCAGGGATAAGGAGGCTGAAATCAAGAGGTTGTAAGGAAAATTGATAGAGGAAAATGCTCTAATAGCATGCCTGTAGCAAGAGAATATACAACTGAAGGTGAACCAGATGATTAAAGACAAACAAGTAACAACTTCAAGGAAAGAGGATACAAAGGGAAAATAAATAGTTGAAATGGAAGTGTCCAAGGGTAAAGCAAAGCAAATTACTTCGGGGAGACCAAGGACGAGAGAAGCTAAAAGATCCCTTGAGCTACAAGTTTCTCCACCAAAATAACAGATTATGGTATATGACCTAGTCACTAGAAACATCAACGAAGATAGGGTTTCTTGGATTGATAAGGTAAATGGACACCTAGAGCAGCTCCTCAATAAGGAAAAAAGGAACAACAACTTGCAGAGGCATATGGCTATGCACTACTATACCAGAAACAAAGTATCTCAAGTCAAGGTCAAGCATTTGAAGAGCAAACTCAAGGGAAACCTAATTGGTCAAACACACAAGGATAAGCTTGATCTACTTGGTAAAGCATACCTTATGGCATAGCATATCATATCATAGCTTCACTCAACAAGTTTGAGAAGATTTGGAAATTGTTTTGTCATTTTCAAAATTTTGGTGATTTTTTATTGTTTTAAAAACCACATAGGGCCAGTTTTTATTCAAAGGTTGGTTCTGATTAAATGGAGATGAATTTCACAAAAGTGAATGAGTGTTTTTTTAATAATACACCAAGGAAGAAAAAAAAATCCTTCATATTTTACACAAGTATCATAGATTGGGACATATGAAACTTTCTTGTAGGCCTTTGTCAGAAAAATAAAAAAACAAATTCAAGTTAATTTCTTGTTTTAGTCATGATTGTGAGGCAAATATTACGAGAAAATGAAAATGAATTTCCAAAAAGTGAGAGAGGTTGTTCTTCCATACATCATTATCTACAAAAACCTCTCTTAGTTTTCCAAACATACGTATGGGAAGAGATATATCACTTCAACTTTGAGCCCTATGCTCACAGAAAAACCCAGAATTTTGACCCTACTTTAAGCACAATGCCTTGGCACGACACTTTCATCTCAGAGCTCCAAATGATGAAAACTTTACACCCCTCGATATATTTTTCCCTAAGGATCACAAAAATCCACTTTTGAAAGCAGGTCAGCAAACTGGTGAAGAGGAAATGTTAAAAAAGGGGTGAAAAAGACACTTTCTGCCACTGTTCTAGAACAGGCACTGCGCTTATAGAGCCACCTCGAGAGGATTGATTTTTGAAGGCCTTTCTGTACTCCATTTCCATAATTTCAAGTTGACATGGAAACTAGATAGAAAATTATAGTTTACCATTCTCTTACTTTACAAATTTTACTTTCAAAAGACCTCCAAAATTGGTCTGCAAGGTGGTGCTATGCTTATAGCAAAATGTGCTACGCTTATAGTAGAATGCTAGGCTTATACCTGTAGCTGATGTTTTCAATGCAAATTTCAACAGATTTTGTTTTAATGATGTAATTTGGATATTTTAATGACTTGATGATGTAATTATTGAGTTAATATGCATGATAGGTTGTTTTAGTTTTTAATTAAAGCCTCATAAAGGTAGCAGAACTCAATTTGAAGTCTAAAAGAGGAGTTTGTGTTTGACCTTCTTACTCTCTCTCGTTTGTTGAGAGATTTTTGGTAACTGTTGCACCACCTAGGGATTCAACCCTTGAAGGTGGTGAAATGGCTATTTTGAGTCTATATATATGTTTTCTCATTTAGAGAGAAGGGTTGGACTTTTGTGGAGAGGCTTGTACCTTATGTTTTCTTACAACTAGTCAAGGAGTAGTTGTAGCTATATTTCAGGAATAGTTATTCTATGAGTCTATGGAGTTAGTTTCCTTTCAGATTAGTTTCTAATTGATGAAATCATCTCCCTTTTCATGCTTTATATTCTTCTTATGGTTTTCCTTGCAGTCATATAGACAGAATTCTTAGATTTAAGCTCTATTTATGTGGAAAATCATGCTTACATTTCTTTTCTTCTATGACTAATGAATTCATGCTTATACATGCTCATTTTGTTCTCTTAAACCCTTAGAACTATACTACATTGACAAAACCTTAAGTTAACCATAACACATTAATATCTTGCTTCTCTTTATACTTGTCACTGCACACTTGAGGCCTTGACCTAATTACCTTCTCTAATCCCTAGTCCAGCAAACTAAAAACCCTAAACTCTCAAATACTCAAACAAGACTTGTATATCTAGCCTAAAACCTATTGATTTTCAGTTATTCATTGACAAATCCTTAGAGAGATCCCTCTCTGGTTTAGTAGGGGTAGCTACTGAACTAAAAGTGGTTTGAGGTTACCTCTTTCGATCTCCTCCTCAGCTTAGGAAATTGTAGGGGATAACCAGTACCATGCTAAATAATCAATTAATTATAAATTGATCTGTGTCACATAGATTTTAATTTATTCAATATTCTAAAAATCATTATGAAACCCCCTGGTGGGAACTCGTTTCATTGGTAATCATGGGCTGAACTTACTTCTTTTATGTGCGTGCTCCTTTCCAATTTAGGATGAACCACCAAAGTTTCACATTGGTGCCCCTACCAAGTGGGCGTCATGGCATGCCCAACATGTGATGCCCCCATGGGTGCCTAGGTACCCCACCTTTGTGTGGTCATGCCCAAGACATGGTTGTTTGCCTTGCTATGAGAATCACTCAACACAAATCATTATCTCATCAATGAAAAAAAAATATTATCATTTGTTAGTACCATGCTACATAATCAATAAATTATAAACTGACTTTTAACACCTAAACATGAATTTAGTCAATTTTCTAGAAATCATTATGAGGCAATTTTATTCATTGAAATTCATGGGTCAACATTACTTCTTTTGTGCGGGATCCCCTTACCAAGTCAGGTCAACCCACCAACTCTTAGCATGATCAACCTGTTAAGTGGGCACCCTGGTGTGCCCAACACACAATTCCCCATGGGCACTCGGAACTTCGCCTTCGTGTGCATGCATCCAGGGTGTGAGCATTTGACCTACTATGCAAATCAGTAAATGAAAATGATTAGATCATCAAAGAAAATAAAATATTATCATTTTTTAGTACCATGCTGCATAATCAATCAATTATAAACTAATTTTTAACACCTAAACATTAATTTAGTCAACTTTCCAAAAAGCATTATGAAACCCCCTTGTGCAAACTTTGTTAAGGGAAATCATGGTCCAACCTTCTTTTCTACGAGTGCCTCTTGCAAAGTTGATTTGACCCACCAAATCATCGCATGGGTGCCCTGGCATGCTCAACATGTGATGCCCCCATGGGTGTATCACCTTCGTGTAGGTGTACCCAAGTTGTGGGTGTTCTCCTCACCATGCACATGAATATCTTTTCCTTTCATATTAGTTCACATGTCTACCCACCCACCATGTTGCTTGGTTCACCCATCATCTAGCTTGCTCGATCCACTTGATGTGCCTAACTAGTTTTCCCATCATAGTGTTGTGCAAGTTGTGTTTGGGAACTTGGGTTGCTAAGGGCACACACCCTTTTCATGTGCATGCCACCCTCGATTCACTTCACTCGTTTGGTTTACCCATCATGTCATATATCGTGTCATATGTTGTATACACCCCATTTACATGTGGGTACCGAGGCACCCTTCCTTCATGCAAGTGCCCACAGGACGCTCGCCTCTGTGTTGTACATGCAACACCTCCACGTCACAATTTTGTTCATACTTAATTTTTTTCCACTTTGATTTTGCATGGGTAGTCATGGACTAACCTTACTTCTTTTCTGAATGTGCCCCTTGCCAAGTCTGGTTGACCCACCAACTTGTCACACAGGCACCCTTGCGTGCTGAACACTCGACGCCCCATGGGTGCCTGGGTGCCCTGCCTTAGTGCGGGTGCACCTAGGGTGTGGGCGTTCACCCTACTATGTAAATGAATCAACATAAATCATTAGCTCATCAATGAAAAAAATATTATCATTTGTTAGTATATCCATGTTGTATAATCAATAAATTATAAACTCGCTTTTAACACCTAAATGTTAATTTAGTCAATTTTCTAAAGATCATTATGAGAGACCCCCTAGTGGGAACTCAGTTCATGGGAAGTCATGGGCTGACCTTACTTTGCACATCTTCCCAACCATCGTGTTGCCTAGTTTTCCCATTGCCCAACTCACCTGGTACATCTGCTTAATGAACCAAACTCAAAATTGGAAATGATGGTATAAACATAAATGAAATCCCATTGTATAGGGAGAGTGAATATTTCCCATGTATTCTGACCAATGTTGGGTGAGAAAAATTCTCCATGTAATGCCTGGTATTATCACCAGAACCAACGTGAAGCAAATGTGAAATCAACACATGAGTGAAGTATTGCAAATAGAAAAGAAAAATGTAAACCATAAAGGAAAGATAAAAGGCATGCCATAATGAAGGAAACCTCAACAAGACTATTTAAAATGTCTTAACAAAAGAAGAATTACGAAGAGGAAAAACACATGTTTTTCTTAAGTTAAGATTTTGATTGATTAGGTCTCATACTATTATAGATAATTAGGCTTTTTGTCATACTGAATCTAGATTGTAGCTATGAGAGAAAGTCAAATAAGGTGTCGCTTCTCTTGGAAAATCTTCTTGTTTTGAAAATAAGCCTACATGGAATCATCGTAACAATTTTCTAATAAAAATAAAGCTTGTAAAACAAATTATAGGTTCAAAGACTCCCTGATTTAGCTATCTTGCAATTTAATCAACATCATAATTGCCTTGGAAATATTAAAATCAAGCAAAACTAATGAGGATGAATTCCAAATTTGAGCATGTAGCAGTGCAAAGTCTTTAAAGCGTTCCTTGAGGACCTACAAAAACAAAGGGTTAGATCAGAAAATACTAAAAATAAATTTGAAACAAAAGCATAAAGAATATGATAACATATGAAAATGAGCATATGAAACTTACCTTGTAGAATTTCACTAAAATTTACCTGAAATATACCATTTTTTTCAAAAGAAATAACTCCTCCTTTTGATTAATATTAAAAGTATGGAGAAGTTGCATTCTATTAAGGTTTCATTTACCCAAAGTCATCACTTATTAAATCTAAACTGGAGTGAACACTAAGCTTGAAGAATAATGACTCATTTTTAAGGATTTGAAATCATCATAAATGAAGATGTGCTTCATTTAGAACTGTGGCAGCAATTATTCCCAATCTTTTGATTTTATGACAGCTTCAAAATACCCATAAAATGCCAGGGAATCAATCCCAAAGTCCCACCAAATGCATCTATATATATATATATATATAATAATATATATATATATATATATATATATATATACACACACACACACACACACACACGAAGGGAGCTTAGATTATTGTGTGATAATTAAAAATGGAGCAATATATAAATAAACCAAAAGGAAGAGGGTTGAAATCAAAATTTCCTGTGATCCATTACATTTGCATATTCCATATTTTCTTACCAATTTATTGCATTAACAAAGTGTTTTCTTCATAGCGGTTTCACTAGGGGAGAAATACCATACCACATGGGTTCATATTGGAGGATATATATTGACGAAGAAATGGAATAATATATTGAGTACATAATAAGGGGTAAAGGGTTTTTATTTTTGCAAGTATAAAAAATAAAGCTCAAAGTTAATGAAAAAATATAAAGGGGTATAAAAAATGTTAATAATAAAATGGTTACCTACAATATCTAGTGAAAATAAGTGTCTTTTAAATTGGGAAGGTGTATCGGATTCAGATTGTCAAGGGTTTAAATAATGTCATTTTTAGAGGTATTTTCCAATATGTAGTCAAATTAAGGCTATTGTTTAGTATGCCACGATCACATGTGATATGTTAGAGGTTTATTGAGTGAATACCCAAGGTTTGCTTAGAAAATTCTCGAAAAGAAAAAGAGGATGTACAATAAAAAAATGGTTGGGATGATGAGATCAAGGATGTAGAGAAAATGAGAAAAGGGAATGAACATCTAATATCAAAACGAGGATGAAAGTATAAGTGATCCACTAGTTATGATATCTTGGAAGGTTGGAGTTGGAGATAGATGAAATTATCCAAAAAGAATTACCTAGGTACTCCAAAAGAAAGATTATTATAGGGATCCTATTATAGTAGCATATAGGAAGCTATGCCCAACTTGTTCATAATCATAAATTAGAAATACTTTTGGGACGGAGGTGGCCAGACTAACTGATAAGATAAGGAGGGAACCATATTAGCTTAAGTTATTGAAGTGCTTGAGGCTGAGATTCTAATAAAATGCATTTCAGAAATATTTTGGGCTAACAGGAATCTAGGCAAGAGGACATAATTGGAGTCGTAATCCCATAGGTATGTGAAAGATGATATGACTTTGTCACAAAGGTCAAGTTCCTAAAAGTTTAAAGAAATTATAGAGGGTAGTAAAATACTAAGCGTACATTTAATATCTCGGATAGGAAAGACTGAATGTAATTAACATAAGATTTTGGGTATTAGTGACTCACACTCAGTATAGATGAGAGAGGAGCACCTCAAGCCTGCATTTCCCAAAAGATACTACAAATTGGAATTTGGAAAAGGCTATGGGATTCTAGGCTCACGGGCTATTCAAACAAAGTGGGGCCACTACTCGTGAGATAGTGCAACATTATGCAAGAGTGGGGGCAAGAAATTTTGTGTGCACAAATGGAAGGTTGTGATGACATGGAGCCCAGAACCTACATTCCCGGAAACTATGGAATTAGATTTTAAATGGTTACGGCCTTCTGGGGTCTGGGTTAATGAATAATACGTGCAAGAATGGAGTGAAAGTGAAGGGTTCATCTATACATATCATCCTAGAAGAAATTCTCCCAAGACAATCAGTTTGAGGTGGTTTCGGGATCAAATGGAAAGTAAAGAACGGATGCCCAGTGAAGGCAAAACAATAAAGATCCAGGTGCTCACACCATGAAAAATGGATAATATTTAAGGAACTTAGTCATCTTGGGATTTGTTAAAAAAGGATGAAATAAAAGAGAATACATGGGATGAAAAGAAGTTTTAGCACAACCTTAATGAATGGGGACATTATAGAACATAAGAGAATGGAAATGGACAAGAGAAATTTTGTAATTAATGTAGAATTATGTGTGATTTTCTTTTCTTTTTAGGGCCTTTCTTTAATTTTCTATTAAAATCTCAGAAGCTACAAGCCCAAAGAAAAATTAAGCAAGAGGGAGCTAAGCATTTTATTTCAAATGAATCAATAAGTGATGAAAAATTATCATGACTCATCTCACACATATGGAAAGTGAAGGAAATATAAAGAAAAGCACCTATAAAAAGTGCAAAAATAGAATTTTTGATGAGAAAATAAATAATTCTCTAAACATGTTTTTAAATTTGGAAGGGCTATCTACTCACTTTGTGCCAACAGGAAATTAGTTAAGTTTCCAAATCAAGCCAATAAAGACCTATAAAAGGAGTACAAATGAGAAATAAAATGACTGGAAGGAGAAAAAAGCTAAAAATAGATGAATATGAACATGTATACACATACCTGGAAGAATTTGATTGCAAGTTTACCTTATAAATCTTCATATTCTCGCATGCATTTTCCTCAAAATTTTCATATGTTCAAAATCATCTATTTATTCAATCTAAGTTAGATTCTAAGTAATGAGATATTAATTTGCATCCACTTTTGTGTTGAGTGATAAGCGTAGTGAAAGGTACCATTTAAAAATTATTGTGAATCAAAAGCACCTAGTTGTAGTGATTCTCTGGAACTTCACTATTCATGGTTTTCTTTGCAAATAACAATTTCAACAAATGTGAAGAAGCTTTGCGAAGAACGATAATATATCACATCAAAATTGTGTATGATATAAAAATATTTGATGATTGATATGCTCTAAGCCACCCTTTGTGAAGAAATTAAAGGAATACCAAGAGAAATACTTGAGCTCATTACTTGCTTATTTGAAATCTACAATGTTGAAGGAAATACAAATAGAAAAGAAATCTAACTTTAAACTAATCTATTCTTAATCCTAATTTAAAGAGCAGACTAAAGCTAGTTGAAATCGTATTTCAAATGTAACCATTCTCTCAGTTTTATTTCCTCATATATAAAAATATAAAATATTAAAAATAGAAATAAAATTGCATTTAGATTATCAAAAGAAAAATTCAACCTACTATGTACATATAACAAATTCAGCAAAATAAATTTATTTATAAAATTCTTACCTTGAAATTCTTCCAAACATCTACCTACAGGATCATGAAAATCAAGGTGTATTTCTATTAATGATTGAAAGAAGTTCAATAAAAGGGGAAATACTAGGTCTGACTTAGATGATATATCTTTAAATGTTGTAGTTTGTTGAAAACTGCTAGTATTATGTACAAAATCTAAAACATCAAAAATATTATGTGTAACTAATGTTTCCAAATACTTATAAAATGGATCAATTAAGTGTTAATGCAAGTTAAATAAACAACTCATAATATTTTTGAATAAATGAGATAGTTGGCCAAACTCTAATGCACTCTCAAATGTTATAAGTTATGAAGAATTATTTTGAAAACAATATATGAATTGTCTAGACACAAACATCAAATAAAATTGGAGAATAAGGAGTTGTTGATGCTCATGCTTAAAGTCATGAAATTTGTTTTTTCATATTCCCATTAATGCATTTGATGAGTATTGACAATATATGAATTGTCTAGACACAAACATCAAATAAAATTGGAGAATAAGGAGTTATTTATGCTCACGCTTAAAGTCATGAAATTTGTTTTTTCATATGCCCATTAATGCATTTGATGAGTATTGAGTGTTCTAATGTTAAAATTGTGAGCATGATGTATTCACAAATTCAAAAATAAAATTTGAAAGAAAAATAAACTCAAACCAAGGAAAATGAGAAAAAATGAAATTATAATTTATAGTAATGTTACAAATAACAGTACAACATAACTGAGGTTTTCTTACAAAAAATATTTTGCACAAGTGTCAACTAAAATAATAAGATTAAAATTATTATTAGCATTCACTCATGGAAATGGAAAAATTTCAGGCTCATGATCAGAACAATGAACTTCATCACGGTAAGAATCATAAATAGGAATAGATTCTTGAATAATGAAATCATCAAAATGCTTGGATGTTTGAAAATGATAACTTGCTAAAACATTTTCTGAATTTATTATGATGATGGTGATGGTGGTGGTTAACGTCCATTGAGACCAAATTGGTCTATCAGACCTACAATTTTCTTAGTTTTTAATTATTTGGCTCCTCATATTTCTTGGCGAGATTGGTGTTGTAGCTTTATTTTTTTTCTCTACTGTCTTCCAACTTCCTTTGTCTTGCATCTCCTTCATCTCTTCTAGTTCTTGGGACATTGGTGTATTAGCTTCGCAATTTATTTTGTTCATCCTTTTGAAGATAGTCAGAGAAGAAGTTTGGTCTAGGAGATCTACTTTGCTGTTAAATGAAGATTTATTTTGTGCAGTGTTCGAATCCTCATAGTTGTTGATTTGTTGGGCGGGATTTTCTCCTTGCTTGTATTGAGAGTTGTTTCTTCCTTGCCCGATTTCTTGTGATTCAGAGCTTTCTTTAGAGTATTCTTCTTTGATGACAGTGTAGTGTTCTTTTTGTGCTCCTTCCCACCATGTAGATCTATGATGGTTTTTTCTAGCAGAATTTTTCTGGGAGGCTTTTGGGAAATTTTTTGCTAGATGGCCTGTCTCAAAGCAGGATCGACATCTGAAGAGGACACTTTCATAATCGAGTTGTTCTTCCCATATTCAAATATGAATGGACTTGAAGAATTGAAAATATCATAATTTTGACATGATCATTACCAAAGGATGAAGAGACTCAGCGTTTTCAACCTTCAAACCATTATTATAAATGATTTCACTAATTTTATCTTCCTTTTCATAAGATAAATCAAAACCACGAAAATGATTAAATGCATAATTGAGAAAAATTTCAGGACTGTTGAAATTATGATTAATTGAATCTTTCCTATCCCAATCAAAATTTACCAATAATTCATCACTGATTAAATTCATAGCAACTCCATTTTGTGAAATAATATTTGTGCAAAACGTTGTTGAAATATCATTAAATAGATCAAGATAAAGAGAGAAATGGGAATTTGAGGTTATGTACCTGAAAATTTCTCTGTTTGAAGAAATTTGTTCATTTTCTAGAATGCACATTTCAAAATTTTCTACATTTGCATTATTGCATATTTTTTTATTGTTGATTTGCTTGATGATGATTACTGGGTATGCTTATTGATTTTTTGTTGTTATTCGCTGATTTTGCAGCTTATTCTTCAGGACACATATCTGTTGATTGATTGATAGGATTATTTTCAAGATTCACATTATTTGTTTGAATGATAGTTACTTCTTGGTGATTTTATTATTCAGTAGAGCTATCATAATTTATATTAGTAGAATTATTTTGGCTCAGAGAATCTAACTTATTGATTGTAGCACATTTCGGATCAATGTTATTTATTTCAACAACATTTATTTTCTACTGAAATTGTTGGTTGGCAGCATTTTCATTTTCAGTTTGTAGCCAATTTGAATTTCTATTTTGAGCCATTGACTCTTCAACAAAAGTCATGTTTTCTGGTTCCTTACAATTTTTAGAATTACAAGAAAGAGACATTAATTGTTTAAACCATCCAAGTAATTTAAACTTAGGAGGAAAATCTTTGGATAGAGATTGTAAACAAGCTAATTTAAATATAATGAGAAAATTATCTAAAAACTCACCTTCCCATCTACACAATGCTTCTAATTGATCACAAACCTTTTCACAAATATATTATGGAAACACATGAAGGATTTTTTTTGAAAACTCATCCCAACTATGTACAAAGGAAACTTGTAATGATTAACACCAGTCTACAATTTCACCTGTCAAAGTAAGAGAGAAAATCTTGCAAATGACATCTTTGTCAATATCAAAATTATTACAATCTAAAATAAATCGAAGAAGAAGATAAAAAGCGAAAGTATTACCACTGAATTTTATTTTTGAGAAGAGCCTTACTACCTTCATTGAAGTGATGGTTGGTGGAGGTCTGGTAAAAATCTCCAAATAGGTAATTTTGAAGGAGCCATCGAAAATAAATAAACCTTAAAACCAAAATGTTTAAAAGGAAAACTTCATGTTGGCCCTCCCTCTAGTGCAAAACATTTTGATGGCAAAAACTGACCTCATCAACATTTGGGAAGGTCATCCAGCTAGAGTTCCAAATCATACTCGTATCCATTTAAATGATGGCTTTGAATAGGTTTAATGGGTCTAGTTACCCCCTCTCTCCTTGTTGACTTGTGGTGTTTCTAATTAATAATCAACAAAAAGAGAGAAATCAAACTTACCTTCTTGCTACATGCTTACAAGAAATAAATCTTCAAGTTAAATTGAGGGCTCAACCAAGACATGCTATAGTGTTCCCCTTGTGTAAGGGGACTTCTAAAATTCGATGATTGAATCTAAATGCAAATCTACTCTAAGATGCAAGTGATAGAAAATTAAATATATCTCGATTAGGAAGGTGTGATTTAATCCCAACTAAGAGCAAGGTAATTAAATGAATGGAGATTTAACATGCCCCTTTTGTGATGAATACCAGACTACAGAAAAAGTTCTAACAACTGATATTGTGAGTGCATGACATGATTTGTTTAGAGAGTTAAACCTATGAATGATTAACCATCAAAACACATAAATAATTCACTTGCTTCTCATAACAATTACTTCGATTTAAATGGAAAAATTTTGAGCAAATAGTTACTAAAAAATATGATTTAAGCACACGATAAAATTGAAAATTAGCAACATATCTATGA
Source organism: Pinus taeda (assembly GCA_000404065.3). NCBI lineage: Eukaryota > Viridiplantae > Streptophyta > Pinopsida > Pinales > Pinaceae > Pinus > Pinus taeda. Next base: position 46,179 of record APFE030950696.1, on the reverse strand, counting down.
TATGAATGAATTATATAGCTAATCCAAAAGACATGCCTCTTCATATCAAACAAGAGTGCAAAATATGAATGTTTTTACACAGATCTAGCATCAAAAAATGAAATGTGCATTTTTAAACAAAAGTACGTAAATGAAAATTGATGAAATCTGGTCTCTTTGTTTTGTTCCTTGATTCAATCTCCAACAATCTTTCCCAAATCATAATCTTTGCCACTAAAGGGAAAGAGTTGCAAAAGTGCGGGCTCAACCCTTATTACACAGTCTAGATTTCAAAAAGAGAACCCCCAATAACCCATATATGAGCTTTTCTCCCTATCTACAGCTCAAAATGTAATTACAAAAGTTCTTTAGGTAATATTTTGTGGAGGAGAGGAACCCCATCCTCATTCTCAAGACTTATAATAACAATTTACAAAAATCCACTAAAATGGAGAGTTGTTGGGAGTGTTTAAGATCCATCAAATTTGGAGCTTGAAATCTTCCTTTTGTTTACTATTGATGCAATACCATTGCTCCAAGATACCTTATATTCATTGTTTTCAAAAAATGTCCTACAAAAAGCAATAAAAATTGAAATAAAATGAATTACTTTTGCACATAAAATCAAAGTGCCAAAATTGGGAAAACAAACTCTCCAACTAAATTCTAATTAAATGAATAAAATAAACAAAAAATGTTTCTCCCAATGATCCCTGTAACGATATATTTAAGCCAAAGAGTATCGAACTGAAATAATTTGAAACAAAAGAAGTTTCATCCAACCAAATTTTCCAACACAAATTTAGAAATTGGTTTTTCGGTGCCAAATTCAGAGCTCCATTTTTTGCTATTTTTTAGGCATAGTTAATAACCAAATCTGATTGGTTTTATATTTCCATATTGTTCTTCATGATTCTATATTTCCAATGAGTCATCTTGGGTGTCATTTGGCTA
>APFE030950696.1:0-44749 GCA_000404065.3 Pinus taeda | reverse complement strand
AAAATCACTAAAACTTTTAATAATCGACATTTGCAAATCCTAAGTCCAAACTCATCCAAATAAGAGTTGTTAGGAAGTTGGTGAGAAATGCACCCAATGAAGTAATTGAAACACAAATACTAAGAAAGTGAAAATCTTGCGAAATTAACCAAAGCAAAGCATTAAAGGTAGGGATATAACCATAATTCACATAGAAAGTCCCCATTATTATTATGAAGATAATAAAGTAAAAAAAAATGGAGATTTTTTGCTTTTCCACACCAATACTTATCCATTAGATTTCTTACCCTATATCGTCAAACAACTCTCGTTGTATTTTATACTCTCTTATGCCCTATTGTCAAACAAAACCCATCAGATTTTTCACTTATTTGACGGATCACCAACATCGCTTAGTGAGAAAACTCTCATTGGATTTTGTAACTATCTGACAAATCTCTTACATGGTATATTTTGGCAACACATCAACTATCTCTTGCATCTCTATCGCGTTTCTTTGTAGGATCTTATTGGATTTCTAATAGTATTTCACTAAATTATGTTGTAGATATCGACAAAGCTTTCATCAAAGATCCGAAAGTTGATTCATCCCCTTTCCATCGATTATCCAACAATGGAAATGTGTTTAATATTTGATGAACATTTTTTCCATTGAATTGTTCGACTAAGTTTCACCGACAAGACTATGAAACAATCTTTGTCAGAGTGACAACACAAATCCATTTAATAATAGATGAAAGGCGATTGATGTTTAGTGCACTGTAGTATATCGAGCCAAATTGTTGCTTATACGTAATGAAAGTGTTTTCAGAAGCAAGGCAATGTAGTAGTGAGGAATAGAGAATAAGAAAAAGTAATTCTATATTATTTCAACCCATGAAACATTCAATAATGTACCTTGCTAACATCACAATAATGCAATACCAATTCCAAATAAATAGTCAGAAACATAAATAATAATCCTTACTTGGAGGATTATTCATTATCAAAAATCATAAATATACAACAACAAATGAAAATCCAATAATATTGATAGAATTATGGCTGCTTCAAAGCTTCTCAATTAATCAAAAATAGTTTTTCTACAATTCAAAAAATTTCCAATCTACAACCCATTTTCAATCCCCAAGTTTCCCTTTTTATTACCAATATATTTATAAAAAAAAAAAAAAGTGAACAATAAATAAATTATTTCTATTTTGACCTCAGGATATCAATGTCAGTGGCATCCTCAATCCATGAAACCCATTCAAAAAATAATTCCTCACATTTTTGGTCATAAGGGAATTTGTTTTGATCCATTAGAAGAATTAAGTTCACCTTACTTTCTCTAATACACATGGTGTTTTTTTCCACTTTTTGTTCACATTGCTCCAACTAGTTAATTGTTCTAACGCCATTCATATTGAATTTCCATAGATGAATCTACTCTATTGTACATTTTTTTTAATGCCTCATTGGTGCTCATCAATGATTTTCTTGCACTCAATTGCTACTTCATGGAATGGCCAAATGTCATTGGAAGTTACAAAACCTTGTAGGAAAATCTTGGTCATGGTCTTGTTTACCTTGTCCCACATACTTTTTCATGTTGACCACTCCCCCTCCATGTGTTTATATAAATATTTTTTTTAATTCAACTCGTTAACAAGTGGTGGTAATCATCCAATTGAGACTCTCTTTGATCAAGAGAGTAATCCCATTTTATTTGTCTATTTTTTCCTTTTGTATCTAAGTCCTAGATGAAATAGCTCCTCTTTCCTTTCACTACACAACTCCTTTGTGAGCTAGTGACAACTACAAAGTTTCATCTTCAAATTCAAGAGCTTTATGTAGAAAGGTATCATGTGATTCCATGCAATGCAAGTGTTCTCCCATGAGGTTAGCTACTAGGTTTGATATTCCTTTTGCCTATTTGTAGTATTTCAATTGATGTTGCAAATATACAACTCTGTGAAATTGGTCCAACTCTTTTTCTTCTTCCTTGGTCCTATCAAATGAAGCATGAGAAAGGGATGGACCATTTACTACTAAGTCAATTATTGTGCCATTTTGGTGTCTAGGATGAATTCTTATAAGGTACAAATGACTCTAAAATCATGAGATATTTTTCACTTTCTTTGCGTTTTATTCACCACACACCTCCTATTCCTATGATAAGAAAATATATCAAGGTTCACCACATCATCCACCTGCTGTGGAATCATTTGACATCCCTAAGAAAGGATATTCTCCAAGATTTATAGAGTGTGGAACTATTCCATCAGTGTATCCATCTTTCATGAGTATTTCCCACTTTTAGTAATTCCATTTTTGGCCCTTGATAATGCTTTGAATCCTTTAGCTTTAATAGTTTCTCCTATGGATACCTTCTCTACTTCCTAGGTTTCTTGCAATGTGGTTACCTATTTATTTTGGGTACAATCTCCTCTATGTCCAATGGCCACATCTTGTTTTTCATTCATGTCATGGGTTTTAATACATGTTAGGGCCTCATCCATTACTATTATCCCAACCTTTATTTTGAATGGTCATCTTCCATTAAATCAATACACCATCAGGGATAAACTATTTGGGTTTAAGTGTTGTGGCTCTAAGATCTAACACTTTATTTTATCGCTCTTCCTTTCTGACCCTCTCTTCTTTTTCTCTTATAATTTGCTAAGATATCCTAGTCATTATTTCTATTTTTTCTTGTAAATATTTTTCCTCTTGTTCTTTCCTCCTCTACTCTACACCATGCTTTAACCTCTCCTACTCAAGATTATTTTGAGCTTTATCTTCCTCCTCCTTCTTTCTCAATTTGGCCTCTAGTTTCCTTTCTCTTTCTTTCTCACATTTTCCCTTTCCTATTTATCTTGGATAGTATTTAGCTCAACTTCATCCTTAATATGGGTTTTAACAATTTTCCTTGCCTCTTATTCTTTCATTTATGTAGTCCCCTGATTTTTTCTTCTAGGGATAATGAGGCCAAAACCATAGATTTGTGATTATTCCTTCTATTATTTATTGTTTTCCAATCTCAGGCATTTTTTGTAAAAATCTCATCATACCAATGCTCATGAGAAGGCCAAGTTATATATCTATTTGGCATGCTTCGAATTTTAATACTAACCCTTTGGGGTTGTCTCCTAAATATTCCAGTCTAAAATTATATTATAGTTGGTATTTTCCTTCCTATTTAGCATGTTTGGTGTTCTTAACCATGTACTAACCTATATGGTAACTACAGGGGATGAAAAATCATTTCTTTCCTTTTGAAAAAGTAGCATTGAAATCATGCATAAAGTTTTGATAACAAATCTTCCCCACCAACAACTTATTTGGGACATAGACTAGCAGAAGATGTCGAAGCCCATTTTCCCCATATATGTAGATATATGTGTGATCCAACTCGAAATACCAATTATTGATAAAAAGTACAAATTTTCTTTTCCTGATTAGATAATTTAGGGGTTCATTTCCCAAACATAATTTGATGCAAATGAGCCTATTATAGTTTGTCATATGCCTTATGTCAACCTGATGATGTTGGTAATCTTGATGATGTATGATGAGCATGTTGAATGTTTGGTTTGCTGCAGTGATCAACTTTTTGGTCTTATTGGTTCGCATTGATGTCAACATGGTTGTGACATGACCTAGTGTAATAAGACCTAGTGCAAACACTGGAGGTTGAGTAGAGATGGTTACAAGATATGTATGATGGTTTCTTGATGTTGTACATGTAGATGTTGCTACTATAGGTGTTGGAGGTAGTTAGACAAGTTGATTTTGTTTCTACAAGTTTTGAAGACGTTGGACAAGCTCTGGATGAGCTAATGAAGGTCACCTGATGTATTGCATGTTATCATGACTTGGATGACCTTGTACTGATCCCTATGCTCATTTTCATCATATGAGATTTCTTGAGAAAGGAGGTGACGATGTCTCAAGCATCCCCCCAAAGAAAAATTGACATATTTCATGAAAGGGAATGGTAAAGCAGGTTACCGGTGGCCATAAAGCATTACTAACCTCGAGCAAGGCTTGGAGAAGAGTGTGTTAATGCGGGTCCAGAAAGTATATGTAGCATTACCATGTTTTGAAGTTTTCTTCCTCTTGATTCCTCATGCATATCAAGAAATTTTATGTGTTTTTCCAACTATTTTGTTTGGGATTTTTCATAACAATGTTGGAAAATGTTAACCATAATCTAGAAAGTGGTTATAGTGGAAATACATATCATCCAGTGAAGATAGTGGTAGATCAAGTCAAGGATGAGGATCTACTTAAGCGTTGGATCATTTTCTGAATGTATGAATAGAGATTTACAACAAAGTTGCATTTAGTGATTTAATGTTCTCTAAAAGGTATAAATAGAAGAAGGATTTGAGTTCATTTGGTTGGTTTTGTATTGTGTTGAGAATTAGTGAGACAGGAGAAGAGTGAGCAGGTTGTGCATGTTATTATGCATAAAATATGAAGCAGTTCATAGTAGTTGCAAGTGGTAGAAGTGGTATATTTCAGTCAACATTTTATGCAGAGAGAAAGGAGATGAAGTGTGGATTAGCTATAAATGTTTTTGGTGTTTGGTTGCACTTGCATGATATGTAGTTTATTGTTTCGTATGTAGCATTCATTTGAAAGCATATTTGTTCACTGTAGAGAGGTTTCTTCATGATGCATTTATCATATCATATTATAAAATGTTTGTGATGATTCATTTTATTTTGGATTATTCATTTTGTGCCTTGAAGACATTGTCATTGTGGTTTTCACGTTGATTATTTCTTTATCGCTATAAAAAAAATTGGACAACTTGTATGGTTTCAAAGTTGTAAGTCAGTCTTGGTCAAGTCATTTCTATTGTTTTGTTTAAGGAGTCTAAAACATAGGATAGAGTCTTGTTCTCATTGTTAAATAAGGTCAACAATCTTGTTTTGACTATCATTAGTCCCACATTAGTTCATAGGTGTCATGTGTTAAGATTGTTTTAAAGTTTGCATGTGCTACGAAATCAACTAGGAGTTTTCGTAGCGCAAAATCATAAAAATACACTATGTGTGCTACGAAAATAGGGATTCATAACTAGGAGATTTTGTAGCGCAAAACACAGAATTTGCATTGGCTGTGCTACAAAATCAGGGATTCATGCTAGATCTTGTCTAGCTGTATTTTCCATCAAAATCCATTAATATTTCATCACCATGTGTCAATCCTTGAACCATGCCTATCACATCCAACCATTCATTCTCATCATTAGATTCGTTATATGTCTTGTATGCATTATTTCAAATTTCAAGAAAGTAAGGTGAGGTGAGTTAGTCTTGGTTTTTCCTGTGTTCCTTTCATGCATAAGAAGACAATTTGGCAAGCTTAAGGATGGCACTCATCATAACTTTTTGAAGGCTCAAGCAAGGCAGTTCTCAGTTTCAAATTCAAGCGAGGCGGTGTTCAAACCAATACAATGCAGGTTTATCTTCAAGTTTCCTTGCAGAGATTTCATAGACATGTCTGACGAAAGGAAAAATCATAGATCAGTCTGGTGTCTTAGAGCTGAGCTTGAAGGTTTAGATGTGCTCATGAGAAGTAGAGAAGTTGAACATGCATTCAAACAGGTGTGTTGTTAGAGATTCTGTGAAAAATTTCAAGGTGGTCACATTCAAGTAATCAAATATTTTTCTTTCAATTTCACTTGTTTGAATTCAAGAGTTGGAGTGCTAGAAATTCCAATTTCTCTTGAGGTCATATCTACAGTCACCGAGATACCAAGAGGCTAGGAAAGATGGTTCAAGAACTTTAAATTCAAAATGGAACCCTGCCAAGAATTTTTGAAGCCATAATCCATAGGCTCAGACTTAACCAAATCAGTGCCTAGAAGCTATGTTAAGGATTCATATGCCAACTTGCTGACATGCATCCAAATATGTTTTACCTATGAGGGAAGATATCATAAGGTGTACTCTTACCATTTTAAGCTCCTCTCACATTTCACTGGAAAAATATCTCTTGATTTACCTTTTTATTTGTTTCGTAGCTTAGGAAAAATGCCTGATAAGGTTCGATTGAAGAGAGAATCTTGTGAAACCTCCTTATTCCATCATGGGTTGATCAAGTTGATTGTTTTACATGAGCTTCAGAAGATTGGAAGAGAATAGTTTTCTTTCTTGTTTATGACAAGCTTTAAAACAAAAACAGGACCTAGTCCTAATGCTAAGGAGATTTCTTCGCTAGCGGTAATTCATTAGGAGGAAACAAGATCAACTAGGTTTGTGAAATTGAAAGCTAGAAATCAGGTGAAGGAGCCTATGACACCACTAGTAGTTCAAGACACCCTTCAACAGTCATAGAGGAACAAGGTTTAGATCAATGAGGTGGTACAAGAGCAGTCTGTTGATAAAATTGTCCAAATAAGAGTAACAAGAAGTCAATTAGCCAAGGAAAAGGGGAAGACTGTGATTGCTGATGAAATCCCAGCTTCAAAGGGAAGTTTGAACGATCTCCTTTAGGCTATCGATATAGAAGAGACTCCTCTCATCCAAGAAGATTTACTTGAAGTAGGTAAGAACAAAACAAAAAGAGTTAAATCTTCTAAAAAGCTTCAATTTGATGACTAGGTATTGAGTTTGTGTTCAAGCCAAGAAGACCTATGACTAGACATTTAAGAAGAATACAAGAGGCATAGCAAGAAGCAAGTGAGACAGGGGAGGTTGCAAAATTCTTTGAAGAGCCGGTGGTTCCATCAGTACAATCATCACTAGTGCACAAAGATGACAGAGGCAAGACAATTATCACCCATAAGGAAGATAGCTTTGAGGAGATCAAAAATAAATTGGTGTCTGCCAATCTTGAGATTGCCCAACTCAAGGAAAGGGCAAGGAAACATGTAGTTGAAAAAGAGAAATTCAAAAGAGTGATAGCCAGTTGGGAAGATCGAAAAGTTCCAAGATATGAAGCAGTGTGTAGTTATCACCAATATTTCACTTGGGTTATCCCTGCAATAAAAGAGGCAAGATATATCGTAAGGGTCAATGAAAAATTAAGAAATAAAATCCGAATGATGAAAATACATATTGAAGATTTGAAATTTCAATTGAATGAACCAGAAGAACAGTCTCAACATAAATGAACCTGACAGTAAGTGAAGAAATTTTGACAAAATTTTGATGCGAAACTTACTTTTTGAAGATTGAAGATTATTTTTGGATGGACAATGTCAGTTTTGTTTGGCCCATTTTCATATGGAGAAGCCATTAAAAATCCCAAGAATGATAAAAATTTTGTTTTTAACACACACAGTGGTTTCGTAGTGCGCTATGAAACTGCTAAAAATGACATATAATGCACATCAATTTTGTAGTGCGCTTCGAAACTGTTGAAGCTGCCAACTTTTTTTTTTTGAATCAATTTTGAAATGAAAGGGGGAACCATTATGAAAGAATGTTGTTGCAGAAGATACAAAGCGGCCACCTTAGAAATTTTGACTATTAGGTAAAGGAAAATTCAAAGAATGAGAGGGATTTAATGACTCCAAACTCTATGCTACGAAAACAACACTCATTTCGTAGCTCAGAAAATTGTCATGCTTCAACTAGCATCTAAGGGGTTTTGTCTTAGCACGAGTATATGAGCAAGACCTTTGGTCTAATTCAAGGAATCACATGTTATTAAAAGGGATAAAATGGTTAGCAGAATTCGAGTAACCACTTTAGAGACCAAAGCAGAAAAAACTGGGGCAGTTTTCCTAGTATCTAGGGACAGTTAAAGGAAAAGAAATCAAAGGCCAACATGAAGTTTAAAGTCATCACTCAAGCTAAAGATGAAGAGGGACATATGTCAAAGAATGAGTTTGTTTTCATTGCTAAGGTTGTTGCCAACATAGATAAGGAGTTACACTCCTAGTCAAACTAGGTCTCTAAGACTATCAGTTTACAGTCAGTTGTAATTAATAGTTTGTTTAAAGTTCAATAGGTGTCAGGTCTAGAGAAATTCAAATTCCCCTCTTGCTGGAGGAAGGAATTCAAGCTTGAAAGGAAACTATATATATGAAAAGAGATGTAATGCACCTGGGGTTGGAAATTTTTATAGAAAACACTCATATTGTGTCATTGTAGAAGATTATGTTTTCATGAATACAAACTTTGGCTTTACTTCTCAGGATTCAGAAAGAGTTCAATGGTGGCTTGTTTTATGTTTTTCCTTATTTTGTTATTTGCAGTAGTATGAATGTATGATACTTAGAACTCATTGGAAATGCTCTAACTTTCTTCATGCATTTGTAGATCGTGTTTCCTACATGTTTCTATGTGTTAACTGATATATTGAACTTTTGATGCCTTGAATTTCATGTTCAGCTAATATTATTGTCATACTAAGCATTTTCTGACTCCATAAGCCTAATGGATGTTTATTGACTGTGTTTCAACCATTTACACTCCTTCATTTGTTTCATAGAGTTAGCCATCTAATCCATTATTGAAATCTCTAACCTAGTGAGAGAGCCCTCTTAGGTTGAGGAGGCTAAGCCTCAGCCAAAAGTTGGTTTGAAACAATTACTCAAGGTCTACCTAATTAGTAGCTTGTCAAGGTTAGATTTTGTGATAACAAGTTCTCAGTTCCAGTTTGAAAATGTATGAAATGAGAACCACATAGAGGATTGGGGTTGGGAGAATCCAACAAAATCAATATAGGGAGCCATTTTCTCCATCAAATGGTGGTTGGATAGTTCAGAAGAAACTAGGTGAGGCTCATTGGTCATGGTGGCTTCCCATATATAGGATTTTGTAGAGTCGTATGATAGTTTAGGAGTAACTGGGCGAGGATCATTAGTTGTGGTGGCTTCTAGTAGATGGATTTTCATAGATTCATGTCAGAAAGAGATCTTCATTTTATATTAGCCAATTGAATCTCTATGTAAATAATTTTCCTAACATAATAAAATATTTTGAGTAGTGCAACAACAACAAGGGTGGTTTTTTCCCGGGAGGGGGGTTTTCCACTAGAAATCCTTGTGTCCCTTGTGTTTTCATGTTTTCATGTCTTTGTTTAATGATCTGATATTTGTTTATGTGCTTTAGTTTATGCATGGTTCAAAGGTATAATTAATTAAAAAAAAATATAAGTTCCTTCACTACTAATTCACCCCCCCCTCTCATAGTGATTTAGTTTCTAACAATTGGTATCAAAGCAAGGAATCTCGATTGTAGCTTGATCGTTGGAGAATGGTTCTGAGGAGTATTAGTAGAAAATTTGCAAATTTCTTTTCAAAATGAATCAACAAGGAGTTCCAATTCTTTACATAGGTAAAATTGTTGTCTTTTAATGAAAATAATTTGTTATCAATTGAATATGGAATAAAGGATGAATTTAATGATGAAGCCAAAGAGATTATTTTGAATGGAATTTCAAGATCTGATAATCTATATGTGAAGCATTATGAGACTGCAAAATAGATGTTAGACAAGTTGTAGAATTTGTATTATGAAGGAAAGTTGCATATTTCAGAGACGAAGAACAATGCAAAGGATTCTACTCTTATTGTAGTGACAAATCAAGTCTCCTCACAGGAAGAAAATGAAATAGTAGTGTTATAGGCAATTTAATCACATCTGGTCAATAGTCCTTCAACAGGATCAATCAACATCCTTTTGCCTCCTTCTTATCATCCTTGCACAAAGACCTAAGCATGAGTTACTCTAATCCCCAAGTTTCAGCCTAAAAGTAGCTTGTTTCAGTCATTTTAATGACCAATGCTCCTTAGCCTCTTACTAGACAACATTGACTACTAGGTTGCCCTACTCTTCACCTATGCTAATCACTAGTAGGTTTCTCAATGTTGGGATTGCGTTGATTATAGAAATTAATGAAAAAGAGAGATAATCTTGAAGCCTCTTCTTCCATAAGCTTCCAAGATCTATTGTAACGATTTACCTTAGACAAACGTCTCAGATCCTATCCTATCCTACCTTGGAGTTTTCATCCCTTATTCATTGAGCTCATCCTCCCATCAAGAGTGGATCTCAAGCCCATATTGGTGAAAGGATAAGAATTCATGAACTACGTCCTTCACCTATATATTTAATGCAATCCATAGGAAATAGATTTACTTTTGGAGAGAGATACCCTTATGATGTTCTTGTGAAGGATATATTTCCACGCATTATGGTGATTAGAGGTGCACTTTGTGACAAGGAGAATACAAGTCAACATGGAGGAGCTCTTGTATAGGATCAACACCTATTTTTGGCTATAACTAACTCCATTGCTAGTAATGAAAAGATTTATTTGTTTTCCTATATATGATTTTACAGTTTCATATATTTCAATACCATGTTGATTTATTGAATAAAGTGATTAGATGATGCTGCATAGATTCCGTGGATCCCTTACTTGTGTTATATGACTGTGAAAGTTATAATAATAATGATCAAAGCTAGGATTGAAGCTTTCAAGCCAAAGGAGTGAAGAATGTGACATATTCCAGGTAGGCTTCATCATGTTATCTATTTACTTTAAGGAAAACTTTACTCCACTTGTCTTTATGTTCTAGGTTAGTCCACCAGTCCCAGGGAAGATACTTATGTCCAAAGTCATAGATTTCACATAACAACTAGTGATAGATATGATGAATTAGATATTGATCTAGAGGGAAAACAAGGAGAGATAAATAACAAAGATGAAGCACAACCCAAGATAATGGCCCTAGAAGTAGAGATCAAGAGACTTACAATTGAAAATAAAGAATAATAGATCTTATTGCAATTTTTTGATGAAAATGAGTGTGGCTACAAAGAATAAATGTCATATTTGAAAACTCAACTAGAAGAAAGAAATAAAATCGAAATTGGAATTAGGAAGAAGTACAAGGAGTTGGAGGGTGAGTACGAAAAAAATGAACGGTGAAGCAATTATTACAAGAGAGGAACTAGAAAGGTTCAAATCTAGTGCTCAAGTAGCTACAAGAAAATCAATAATTGTTGGAGCATCTAATAGCAAAAAGAAGAAGGATAATCCTCAACAAAACCAAAAACCATGCAATAAGTAGAAGAAGAAGAGAAGAAGGCCAAATAATAGGAAGAGAATTGGGGAATTTTATAAATGTGAAATACATGGACCTACAACAAAAAAATGTGACAAAGAGATAAAATCCTCTTAGCTAATAAGAGCAACTGAAAGAAGGTTAAGGAGGGGAAAATGTTACATCTGTAAAAAAATGTAGACATATGGTAGCTAATTGTAATAATGGAGAAATCAAACCATCTCAACAAAAGGAGAAGCAACCAAAATCATGCATTCAATTAATATTTCTATTTTCACAAAGGTCACCATCAATGAGGTATAATATTATTTTACATGGTTATTGTTTATCATGCAATAATTTTGGCCATAGGGCTCTTAACTACACATTAACTATAGGGCCCATGCAAGGAATAGAAATCAGATTAGAAAAATTATTTCAATCTATTCCTCAATTCCTTGGTCACATAAGATGTTTTCTGTCTGACATATTGGCCATAAGGCCAATGATTGCAAGCTTACCATGTGTTACAGGAGACTGAATCAAGGAGAGAAGAACATGCAAGGCCAACCAAATAAAAAGAAGGAAGATATGCATAAGAAAGTTTGGAGGAGAAAGGAGGATCAAGGAACTCCCACAAAAAACTGAGGCTTGCATGGCCTCGTGGGGAACACATGGTTGTAGATTGAGTTACATGCAGATCCTTAGTTGTGCAGCCATATCAGAAGGTTTGTATGAAGAAAAGATGCATATTAAGAGATGCATGTGTTCAGGAGGAGTTTATGAGTTTTGAAGTATTGTCTCTATCTATGGTTCTATCCTTACTTGAGTTTATTATTGGTTGGATCAGCCATACATATTTTCTTCTAATGACTTTGGAGCAGTTGTATGTCATGTTTCCGTTTATATTTTTCAAAATATATCAATTTACGGTTTTATGTGAATGTTCTAGGTGTGATGGAGGATCACAAATTTAGGGGGAGCATTATTTGCTTCCTAATGGATCTATAAAGAGTTGGAATTATGTTCACTATGGAGGAGATTATTGTGAATGTATTTGAAATTGATTGACACAAGATGATTTAGAAAAGAATTTTGTTGCTGCTGCCACATAGTGCTAGTTGGATGAGACTGTATGATTGCATGGAAACATTAGCATGTGGCTAGTATTCACATTTCTATATCATAATTTTCTCATGTTTATCGTGTATTGCATAGCTTCTATGAAGATCAGTTGTTGGTACATTTGAATTAACACATATAGAGATTGGATATTGTTTCTTTTTCCTTATGTAACTAAAGGTATGATGCATGCTACTACTAATATATTTTCCATATGGATGGCTGAGTTGTGAATTTGTGAGAGTTGGATGATAGATACTTTTCTACTATTACATGGAGATATTTCTTGTATTTGGTTCATATGTTGTCAGTGATGGTGATGTTTCTTATTGATTTGCTTCTTAGAGCTAGAGTTGATACCATTGTATGATGTTTGTCATTGAGCTTCATTGATGATATATTCCTTCATGTTGGTGAGGATGTATAGGATGTTTCTTCTATGTCATATAGCCATGTTGCTACTAACAATTGATTTTGTTGTTGATGCCTATGTGGAGCATGGTGGTTGCTAGTGATTATCATGATTTTGCTACAGATATTTCATTGATGAGTGTTACACACATGTTGATGGTGATATATTTGTTTATGGTCAATATGTTGAGAGTGGCCATGCACTAGATGGATATATTTAGTAATCCCATTATTGTTGTTACATATAGATCCTATATCTTTGCTCATGGAGGACATATATTTGATGCACATGTCATGTATTGAATCTTCATTGGTGTTGTTGTATGGAGCATATATTATTGCACATGGATATCATGTACTTACGTTGTTGTTTATCTTGCTGGTGTATTGTACATGGAGAGACCTATGGAGTCATGCATGGAGACAGTGTTGGTGAGTTATGGTATAGGCATATGTAGGATATTTAGAGGCATTGTATAGTCATGATATATTATCCTAGCTGCCATGTAATAGGTATACGAATCCCTATAATATTTGTCAAATATTTTGGGTCATAGATGGCATTGTTGAAAAATGTAGCAAGAAATTCTCAATTTGATTTTGCCTTTGATTAAATTGAGACCACATTAGTAGATAACTTGGATGACGTTAACTTGTGTGACATGGCTTTTATCACCCAATTTACTCAATAAATTTGAGTTCAAGGAGTTAGAGTTCAGTTAAGAATGTGTGATTGCTAATTTGTAGCAACCAAGGTCAGTTATCTAAGGTTGTTTTCAACTAAACTAGTTCCAACTATTGGAAGAACTAGTGGAGGCTCAAGTTGTGCAGTGGGACTTCATTCAAGCTTAGTGATCATCCAGTTAACTAATCAACCAACCCAAAATAGATAGTGCATGCAGAGAATTCGAGTTCCCCAGGCTTGGTGGAGATGCCAAGGTAGTGTAACATTAGTTGTAGACCAGTCTTGAGTATATAGGTGTTGCATGTAGTTAGATGTTCATCCCAAGGAATTGTGAAATTAAATTTGAGGAACTTCCTAAATAATTGGGGCCTAATTCCTCAAGTAACAATGCAAGGAAATAAGAGCTCAAGCAGAGGAAAACTTTGACTAAGTATGGGTTAGAGGTCTTTAGTGAGCATAGATATAGGTTGCGCACTTGCAGGTTGTGCTCAGTTGAGAAAAGAAAGTGTAATACGTCTCTATTCATCAGATTAATGCAAGCATGAATTAGAGTTTTAGCATATTCCTTTCCCCATATACAAATACTTGTTGCATGTGTGTTATTTATTCTTGCATGTATGAGATTTATGTTCTAAATTGTGAATTGATGTCCTTAGGTAAATAGAGTAGGTTTGTGTCTTTTGATTTTGATTAAAAATTCATGATCAATTGAAAATGTAAAAGATAATTCGTACATCGTGTTGGAGCTCGATTCACATTAGAGCAGGAAATTTGAAGTTGTTTTTCAGAGGTTTGAATTTGAAGACCAGTGGAGCAGGATTTCTTCAGAACTGAGAAGATGACCTTCAATGGACTAAGGCTAGTGTATACCTTGGAAGGCACCTCAAATTTTGTTGCATGGAAGGGCCACATGGATGTAGTATTGGATGAAAATGGATTGCTTGAATATGTTAAGACATATATATTCGAAGACCACCAACAACTGATTTCCAGGACCTTGCACAGTGGAAGAAATATGTACCCAAGGTGAGGAGAATAATCTTGGACGGAGTACGAGATCATATTGTATCTAATCTCCACATAAAAGAAACTCCATTCACATTGTGGAAAGATTTTTTTTTTTTTTTAGAATAGTAGTGACCACAAGAAGCTGGCACTCAAGGATAAAATTTGAGGTATCAAGATGCAGAAGAATAACACTATGTTTAAATATTTGAATAGGCCCACACAATATCATCATGAAATGTGTGGGGTCAATTTTATTGTCCCGAAATATCGCTTGGTAAGCCTATGCCTTCTAGGCCTTCCCAGGATCTGGAATAACTATGAAGATTCAGTGAATGGGAGGGAGAAACTAATGAATTGGGAGTGCTTATGGTCTCATTTTGTACATGAGGAAATAAAGCAGAATACCATAGATGGGATTTCATTCAAGGGTCAAGATGAATTTTTTTTTGCATTGGATGGAAAGGAAAATAAGGGAAAAGGGAAGAAATCCCAATCCAAACTAGAATCTAGTCAAGGGGGCAAGAAGAAAGATTTGTCAAAAATTAAATGCTTCCATTGTCATGAATTCAGGGACTATGTCACAAAGTGTCCAAACAAGAAGGTAAACAAGAAGACCTTAAGAGGAGTAGTAGATGAATATTTGGCTTCACTGTTCAAGCTTGAATTTACCCTCATTTCATGTATGACCAACACAGTGTTGGAAGCATGCGGTACTTGGCCTCAGGTGCATCGTTCCACATGACAAGGTGTAGATACTTTTTCAGTGACTTGGAGGATAATTATTTTTAGATGCAAATCGAGATGGGGGACAATGGAAGGTATAGCATGGTCAAGGTTGGTACAGTCACCTTTGAGAGGGAGTTAGGCTTCCCCCAGGCCTAAAGAAAAATATCATATCTGTTGTAGTTTTGGAAGACCATGGTTATGGTATGATCTTCAACAAAGGAAAGGAATTCTAGAGAAACATAGCCAAAAGATAGGTGAAGCAGATTAGGGTTCATGTGAAGAAACTATACAAGCTAGATGTGGAGGATTGTGTTGCATTGAGCACAAAGGTGGAGAAGGTTCAAAGCCATGATGTAGGTGAACTTTGGCATTGAATAATTGGCCATTTGCATCATGGTGCTTTGAAGATCATGCAATAGATAACCATATGCCTCCACAAAGGAGCACTTGACCAATAGGATGTGTGCAAAGGATGTACTTTGGGGAATGTTGTAGCCACTACAACACCACCCAAAATTTTGGACATATCTAAAATTTCGGGTCCCCCCGCTACTCACCCTTAAGCCATTCATGGATGCTTGACTTGTTCCTTGCTTATTCACCCCCCCCGCCAATGTTTTGTTCTTGTCATGCCTTGTCGATGCACTCACTCGTGCAATCGTGCGATATATATTGCATTCATTTTTCATGTCTCATCTCACGCATCAACCCTACCATTGCCTTAGGGTTTCAAAAATGTGATGTCTTTCCCATGACTTTAGAGATTGTACTTATTTAATGTGCCTTTTGATCAGTGGTAGCACTGTGTGGGTAGACAAGACTCCAGTGTCGTTTTCATTATGTTGAACTTACTAGGGTTTGGAGAGAAACCCTAAATCATCCCTAACATGATTCCCTTCATGATGTAACCTTATTCATCTACCTATAGGGTTGTGATAAGGCCTACAACTGGTTACTCTCCCCGCGATCTGGCTTTTCTGACTCCTTTGATGTGCTCACTCACGCTTCATACATTGCATCTACATCATGCTTCATCTTAGACATAGGCCTTAGGACCGCATTAGATTTCTGAAGGTTAATGGATGCATTGATGCATTAAGAATCTCTCATGATTTTGAAGCTCATCTTTGCATGCATCTAGGGATTCATTTTCATTGGCATCACATAGAATCATGGTGAGAGTCTGTTTAGAATATTTTCCCAAGGTTCTTAGCCAATCCTTCACCTCAAAATGTGCATTAGGGTTTCTAAGAATCATTTCTTTCCTTGGCATATTTGTAACCCAGGGGCATGTGATTGAAGGCCCAACCCCACTCTGAAATTATCCTCACTCACTAGGGTTTATGGGAATACATTTTTTCATTGGAACGACCTCACCATCATCCTCATCCCTTCCAAATGTATATAGGTTTTTGTATTGTCATTCCCATCTTACGCAATTGAAACCTTGGATGATCAAATAAATCCACGACTTGGTCTAACTTCATCCTATCCTCTAGCATCATTTCCACAAACATATGTTGGCATTAAACAAGCATCATTTCATAACATGATCTTAACATTATTGATCCTCATTCCATTAACAACACCAGGGTGGGAAGGGACTCATCATTTCAGTAATGCACTCAAAGTATGAGACGATCCCAACCTTGTTTCTTGACCATATGCATCATGATAGAACAATGACATCTTGCATTGCTGACAGAGCATCTTTTGATCACGCTGGGGTTTATGAAACTACTTACCCCCTCTCATGCATCTTTAGGACATTATATTAGCATGGACAAGGACCTAGCCTCACTCTGGATTAACCCTCACCTTACAAAATACATGCTCGGAAATGCTTCTAATATTTTACACTATAAGTGCATCATCACCATGGGAGACACACAATAGAAAAGGCACTTGCATTTACCGGTCCCATTAAAGCATCCATGTTTAGATTGATATCCAAATTAAAGCATTATTTGCTCGACCACGTGACTTATAACACATTTTCCTTAGTGGATCATTCACATTATTTGTTTGGGTTCCATGCTTCCACATAAAAATCATATACATGTGTAAATCCTTTTAGTAAACTAATTGGTCTCATTTTATTGTTTTATCTTAGGAGATCGAAGGAAGGCAACTTGGATGCATATCAAAGGAGAGAATGATGATGTTAAGTTAATGCCTTGCCACGATACCACTTAGATGAAGGGGTGAGGGATGTTTAAATTGTTTCACATGAACCTCGTAAAAGCACGCAGACTATTATTAACGCTAGCATAAAGAAGTCCTATCCTTGGGACATCATTTTTATTGAGGGGCCTCCTAGAGCCATTGTGATGCCATCACATTGACTAGATCCCCATGTAACCTATGCACATGGAAAAAAAACCATTAGGAAGGATTGGCATTGGATTGATGCACATCTCACTAGGATTTGAATAGAGGCATTGTGGATATGGTGATAAAGGATCACATTATACCAGACATCGAGAATCCAAGCACAGAGATTGAGGCATTTTTTACAGGAATCATGTTATGTTGTCTTTTGCCATCAATGCATGTAATAATGCAAGGATTGCATGAGAATGGTTTCATATCACAGAAATTTGGCAATGGAGCAATGCTAGCCTATGCCCACGACACTCCTTTCACATTGAGATCCAACCAGAAAGTGGGCAAAGATGCTTGGTCAAGGGAGTAGATTTATAACAATGTTTTTTTTTTTATTGGACAAGAAAATCCTAATCCCATGCAATGTATGAGAATCCAAAAAGGTCAAATTTTTCAACCATATGGAAAAGAAGCTAATATCTGAGAGGGTCCATGCTCAACATATGGTATCAAGTGATAGAGGCACACTGTTTTTGGCTCAAGGGTGTCATATGAATGCATATATTTGGGTGTTAATGGAGCGTGCATGCTAGAATCTTAGAGCGAAGAACGCTAGATGCTTATGACCATTATTAACCATTAACCACATGAAAAAGGGCCAGCAAAGGAATGCATCATGCTTTGATAATTGTACTGCCATGGCAGATTGAAACTATGACTTGACCATCACAGTAGCTGGGTAGGTCATGGAGTCGCATAGAATGATGCTTACAGATGAGACTTTGTGACCATGCAAGCTCTCCAAGTAATAGAATTGCAATTTTATAGCCTCGAAAAAATCTAGAAAGTGTGACTTCCCTCAATGCGACTATGTGACCTCTCCCAAGTTGCCAGGTCACAAAATCACTCCCGAAGCAGACATAGGTTGTTGCGAATTTTCCTTTTCAGTGACTATGTGACCAATTTTCAAGTATATCCTACCGAAATTCATAGGGTCATGGGCGTGACTGGCCCTCAGAGTTGCAACTTTCAACAAAGTGTGACTATGTGACTTCTAAGTCACGATTCTGTCCAATTTATTTAAGTCGCACTTCTAAATGAGATCCGTTTACTGAGTGCCAAGGTGTTGAATCTTTGGGTCATCAGATCAAAAATATGAGGAAGCTATATGTGATTTCTAATGTCCCAGATGGTAGAATATGACTTGAAATTTAGTTTCCCATTGTTGATTCCCATGAAATGTTGTGAATTTGAGAGACATAGTGGCTCAATAACGGGCTGGCTGGCTACCTTTCTTGGACCTTATCCAAGGAAAAAGGGAAGATATGTGTTGGTTTTGTTGTTGTGGAGAAACATGAATGATGATGAGCAACCCATCACCAACATTCATGAAAATGGAATCTTTCTTTCCCCTCCAATTGATCATTCATTAATTTGTCTCATTTATTTCCTTGTTATGTCGTTTGTTTATGATGGGTTTTAATTGATGATTATGTCCTTATAGGATTATAGGGCATGAATGTCTCAATCATATAGATTTACCACTAATTGGAGAATTATTCAAGGTTATCAGAAGTATGGAGCATGTTGTCCCAAAGGGTTGTGACCATAGCACACCAAGACAAAACCACACATTCATCGGTTACTTAAGGTTACCTCAACCAAAAAATTTAGAAAGAGGTAAGAGATATTTTGACATATGTAGAAGGATTACAATTTGTGATGAAGCTTTCATGGCTAGGGTTCCCCTTTAACAAGCCATATGGTCCCTTGCAAGCTTCAATAACCCCTCAATAAAACCCAAGCCATATTAATAGAGGATTGATGAATGCAAGTGAAGCATAGTGGCAAGAAAAGAAATCGTTTTTAGGACCAAGCATCCTCATCATTGTGAGATACAACCATCAAGAATTCTAGGGTTTTTGAATTGAGGCTTCTATGATCCATATCAAGTCTATGAGAGATTCTTCAGTGTAAATCACATGATATTTCATTTGTCGATGCATTTCAAACCAAGCAGTGTGGTTCATCATCAGGACAAGTTGAAGAAACAGATCAAGCTATGCATGTTAAATAGACAGAGCAGACCTCCAACAGCTATAATTCATGACCAGACAATGGCTATATTGACTAACAATGGCTATAATTTAAATGATTATTAAGTTATTATTTAGTTATAAATATATAAAATATAAAAGTCAAGTGTTAGAATCGTATTTTAAATATATAAAGTAAAAATAATTGTTTATCTAATTATCCTAGAGGTTTGAACAATTTATTAAATTATCCAGATGAATTTACCTAAAGGTTTTAACTACTTTACAAAAATATTATTTATAAACATATATATAGAAAAATAATAAATTAATATTTATTCAGGTAATAGTTCATTATAAAAGGTATTAAAAATAATATCAGAATAAGTTAAGAGAAGGAAACAATAAAAACATTTTAAATATCCATAAATAATTAATCATATATCTAATTGTTAAATTAACTTATTATTATATAATGATACAAGTAATAGTATTAACTATTAGTTAAAATTATTAGGATACAGTATAATAAGAACAAACCAAAAAATGAGGGAGGGAGGAAGGGAAGAAAGCGACTAGGAAGAGAGTCCTGGGACCATGCAACTACTGATCTTCCAGCCATCCTCTCTCTTGAGATTGCTCGGCCTTTTTTCAATCTCAAGGGCTTCCCTAAATTTTTGACGATGAAACTACAAAACCCTAGCAATAACAGTAGCTTCCTCAATACAAACATGATGCTTGGTTTTTTTTGCATGTTCTACTAAAGTAGAAGACTTGGTTCTTCTATGCTTAAGGTTAGCTGCGTGCTCACTAATCCTTTGATTAATTGACTGACCAGTCTCACCAATGTAGGGGGTCCCACAGGAACAAGGGATAATATATACCCCTTTCATATCCTTAGGGTCGATAGGATCCTTCACTGATATGAGGGACTTATGAATGGTGTTAAAGGGTCTAAAGGTTGCAGGGACAATATGCTTCTTAATAATTCTTGCAATCTTATCAGTGGTCCCCTGAACAAACAGAAGATGGACACCTGGAATCCGTTCCTTCAGTTCTGTTTTAGTTAGAGAATTCTTGGAAGCTTTCAGGAAAGCCTTCTGACCCATGAATCTACTATAACCATTCTCAATAAAGACATCAAGGAGATGGGATTTTTCCTTCTCAAAGCTCCTTTTATCTGAGATCCTAAGGGCATGAATAGCAAGGGTATTGAGAACACCCATCTTCTGAGCCAGGAAATGGTGGGAACTAGCATGAAGATACTGATGCGTATGTGTTTTATTTCGAAACACCTAGTGGGAGAGAAAATCATCACTATTCTTAGAGATAAGAATATCAAGGAATGGGAGGCAACCATCGACTTCTTATTCCTTTGAACTTAATGGTAGAGGATTGATTGTTGAGATGATCAAAGAAGAGATCTAACTCCTCTTGGCCGCGAGACCAGATGACATTGGTGTCATCTACATACCTTTTCCAAAGCTTGGGTAGGAGGTGAGCTGAGTCTAGAGCCTTGGATTCAAAATCTTCCATAAAAATATTAGCAATGACCGAGGATAGGGGTGAGCCCATGGTAACCCCATAGGTTTGCTCAAAGAACTCTCCCTGAAAACTAAAAAAGGTGGAAGTGATTCTAGCACTTGACTTTTATATTCTATATATTTATAACTAACTAATAACTTAATAATCATTTAAAATATTACTTTATATATATATATATATTTATTTATAGATAAATTCATATGTCCCTTTGACTTTTAATTTATCGATAATATAACTAACTTCCTATTTAATAAATTAAATTAACTTATTTTTATTCCCCTCGTCGTAGTCCATCTAACTATTCCCCAATCAAATTAGCTGTTAGTCAATATAGTTGTTGCCTAGTCATGAATTATAGTTGTTGGAGGTCTGCTCTGTCTATTTAACATGCATAGCTTGATCTATTTCTTCAACTTGTCCTAACGATGAACCACACTGGTTGGTTCGAAACATGTCGACAAATGAAATATCATGTGATTTACACCGAAGAATATCTCATAAAATTCTAGCGTTTCCAATAACCCTCTACATCCATCCCCTCTCTCTTTCATCATAATGGAAATATATCCCACCATTATAGCAACCACTATGTTGGGACTGATGTGGGCATGTAACAATCAATTTTGGCTTGAGAAAGAAGTGGGTAAACTCAAGAGTCATGAGGGTAACCGAAAGGTCATGAGGGAAGGCCAAGGGTCACGGTAGGTGAACAATCACCTCATCTCTATAAATGTTTCCTTAAGCCTCATTTCAAGACTTTGGCACTTGAGTGGAAGCTAAGACTATAGATAGTTGGTTTATGCTTGAGAGCTAGGGCTACTCAGATCTTGGTAGCTAGTAGAGTGGATTTGTAGTGGGGCTAAGGTTTTGGCATTGGGGAATAGTATAAAAAACTCATGTTCCACTATTGGGTATTGACCAATTGCATGATATGTATTTGAGGTTGCAACAATATTAATAATATGTTTTCTTTTATCTTTGGCACTGATTCCCATGCTTATTCATGGTGGTTGCATTAGTTGTCTGGTACCTCACCATATTTGTATGTGTGATATCATATATGCAAGATGTTATGTACTGATAAATAGTGGTTTCATGTATATTTCTCTTTCGAATCTATGTTTACTTGTTCCTTGCCATGTCAGTGACCTATTTTGAACTACTTCGTAATTGACTTCTGGCATGTTCTTGTTTATTATGCCTGATGGGGTTTTAGCTTATTAATCCCTCTCATCGTATATCTCTTCTTATTGTTGTTAAGATTTGTTCCCACCTCTTTTTGCAATTTGTCAATCTTGGGTTGATTTTTATTCTTTTCCCGAGCATTTCATTCTTGCCCCACTTTGACACCTTCTCATTTAATAACCAAGAGTAGAAAACATTCATGGTGGTAGTCAGGCCCACATGTTAGATGGGGATCCTATCGAAAATGGTGTGAGATCTAATTATGACTTCAAACCGAGGATACCCCTTAGTTGTTGGCGGTACATTTTGACCCATCAAAAAATTGGCGCTAGAGGGAGGGTGAGATGACAAGCTGAGCCCCTGGAGCGTATAGTTTAGTCTCAGATCTGTTAATGGCTCCGACTAGAATTTTTCTCCTAGGGTGTTTATTTGGTTTGTCTATTTTTAAATTTTGAATTCCCGAGGAGCAGCACCATCACTTGTCTCATTTAAGGTTTGATGGTGAGGATGGAACATCCATAATTGAACACATTTCTGATTTCCTCAAGGTTTGTGAATCTTTTGAGATCGATGATGAAGAGTTTTCTTGTGTGTTCTTCTTCCTCACCCTTGAAGGTTGCACCAAGAAATGGTGCCACACGTTGCCAACGACATCAATTGATTCATTTGAGTAACTCATCGATAGGCTCCAACAAGCATTTCATAGGTACGATTTTGAAAATTTGTTAAAGAGGATAAATGAGGTTAGGATGTAATCTGAAGAATATTTAGAGGATTTTTCTTTTAGATTTGTACACCTTTGTTTTGAATTTCCCAAAAGAGATGTCGACTGGGTGTATTTTAATATAAATTTTCAATGATTGGTTCTCGTTTCTTTACAAAAGTTTCAATTAGAAACAAATCCTGTTTCGCGTGAGTCTCATCATAATTTGCAAATTACAAAGTGTCTGGATTATACCCCTAATCTTGTTTTGCCTATCTATCTGAATCTGGAACAACCTCAAGCCCCCGAGGAAGAGATTACTTCTAGTGGGATTTCTCATCCTCCTCTTAACTTGTTACATAATAATATTTTGGCCGTAAGTGGTTCAAACGATGAACAATGCTTTCTGGGAGATGAATCTAATGGTCACATCTCTAAATCCCTCGTACATTCTTTTAATCTTGAATCTGAAAATTATATAACATCTCTTCCTCATTATATTCACGGATCTCATTCACGTGCCCATGATGGCCTTGATCTTTTCCTAGGTAAAGTTGATTGTCCCATCAAATGCACAGACCACATCATGCTAGCAAATCCATTTTCCCATTTGGCAAACACAAATGGGTAGGATGTGAGTTTGGGTTCAATTGGTGCCCCTTCATCTAACCCTATGCATCCGTTCTACCCAAACTTAGTCCATGGGTCTACTACAATTGCGGTTCCTTTAGATCATGCACATCTTTGTCTTGCTCATTTCAATCAAAATCATGAACATGGGAGTGATGTTTCATAGTTAAGAGTGGCGGACCTCGAACCTCTTGTGCCTGATCTTTTGAACCTACAATATTTAACAAGTGAATGAGAGGGCCTTGGGTTTCTACACACCATGCTGCTCTCAACACCATCTTGTTGGATCCGAGGTCATCTCAGAAATCCTTTGATTCAAGCGATGTATCTCTGAAAAAATCATTCCATCACCTTTCAAATAATGTGCATCAACATCTATACCCTAATTTGTTTGTTGAAGGGAGTTCTCTACCATTGTCTAAAATCATTTTTATTGTTGCCGAGCTAGTACAGTCTGTCAAGATACATTATAAAATGATGTCTTACAATCTCCTATATGGGAAGGTGCTTGTCTCCTGACCCCCTCTCTACCTGAGACTCTTTCGTTTGATTCAATTCATTTTTGGAATCTAAAGAATATAATCTGCCGAGCTACCAATCTATCAATATTCAGACATCAGATCCAATCAATAATATTTTCACTGATAGTTGTCTTGTCACAAGTAATAATAACCATATACATCCACTTCCAAATATTGCGAAGCTACCAATATTTGATGGTGTGTCGTTTGAAGGTTTAGATTTTTGTCAGGAAGATGAGGCACTTTAGCTTCCAATGATGGCTATGTCAGGTCCTCACACCCTGGATGAAGCCTATGAACAATTTCAACAATAGGGTTTCCAAAATTAGGGTTTCTGATTTTGAATCCTCAGGGATCTCAGTTACACCCAGTAGAAGCCCCTCTTTTGAGATTTATCAAGTTGATCATCCTCTACATCATGATAGGGTTACTGATCGGATTAATTTGGTGGATTTTTTTGCTAGCCAATAGAATCTTTCCTTGCAATGGATTTAGGGTTAAGCATGAACAGAGGTATGTCATGGCTGGTTGACTATAAATTTCACGCTTGTGATTTGGTTTACTAGGATTGGGTTGCAATTTGGCTTGAAAGGTATTTTCTGGCATGTTTCCCTATAAGTAGATAAGATTTTATTTCTGTTGAGCATGCTTTACAGATAAGAATTTTCTTTTTTCGCATAAATCTTTTCACAAAATTTTAATCGATGTAATATTTTTTTTTTGCGGGTCAAGAACTGTTGTGGTGGCTGCATTAGAAGTTCGATTTCGCATGACTTGATCTCCTCTTTAGTTAAATTAGGATTTAGGGTTTAGATTAGTTAAGTTTTAGGTTTTTCTTATTCATTTGCTGATTAGAATTTGCTTTATGGTTTAAATTTGTTATGTTTTGTTTCCCTTACCATAGGAGTTTTAGTTTCCTGCTGTTCAAATTTCCACCAGCTTGCATTCACATTCTTGCACTGCTCATTGCTGCATAACATGAATAACATATTTGCATAGTTATTTTATCTACTATTAGATGACCCCTTCTGCTGATAGAATTATATTACACCATAAGAAATGTCTATTGCATTGCATCATGCACCTTCCCTCTCACTTGGCACACACCCACCTTTGACCTAGCCTGGAAATTCCCTCTAGGTTGCATACCACCGTGTGATCCTTCATGAACCTGAAATATTTCGAACCTTGGTTACTGTGAATATATTTCTCACCCCTGTTTGCTCTTGATCAAACCATAAGTTGATTTCTTCGACCTCTTCACACATGTTTGAAACCACAGGAGAGTTTCCTGGCCACCTAACCCTAGAACTAAAACCCTAGCCCTAATGATGGTGTGAAGTTGTGATGGCTACACAAATCAGTAGCCTCTCTTGGAGCCAGTCATCAAAGATGCATCTTGGATATCTCTCCTACAAGTCTAATTTATTAACTAGGAAAATAAGAATTGATTTCTCATGGGAAACCCTAATAAGTTTGAATGACCTGTACCCATAACCTGAACCTCATGCTCAACATGGTCTTGATTTTTTCAATGACTTGTGTTATTTGTTCACTTGCTAACTAGAAATGAGATGTGGAAGATTAGAATAAGGGAGAACCTAAACAAGGATATCACTTAGTTTCTATTAAACAAGAAACAACCTCTCTTTCTCATAAAATAAGTCGAGATCCCTTATCTTCCCTAGCATAATGAATGCCCAGTAATAAGTGAAAATGTACACATAAAATAAAATGAAATGAAATAAAGGGTAAAGGGTAGAGAAAGGCTTCCTGCACAGAGAGGAAATGCAACAACTCTACTAGGGTATTGATCGAGCTTGTTGGCAGTGGAGCAATGTTTGTGATTTCTTTAGTGACTCCATCAAGAGACTGTCCAGACCCACTAGCAGTGGAGCGACACCAGTAAATTACTTTTAAAATTCTAAATATTATAAGCCCTTTACCTCGTTCTTTACATCATCATCAATTACTGGCATGTGTGAAATTTTAATTGGGTGTTTACTGACTAGCATGACCTAGCTGAGACACAAAGTGAAGGAATATATGCAAAGGTCGAGGTAACGCAAGAGGTGCCCATAGAAACCATTCAATATTACCTTGCATCAAGAACTAGGCTCAGACTATTACAGGGTTTTTGACAGAGATAGTAGATTATAATAGTGGTTCGCCAATTGTTGTAGATGCTACAACACCACCCAAAATTTTAGACATATCTAAAATTTTGGGTCCCCCCTCATTGCTCACCTCAAGCCATTCAGGGACACTCCAGTCATTCCTTACCTATTCTCCTCCCCCCACAGCTTGTTCTTATCATACCTTCTCCATGCACTCACTCATGCAATCATGCAGTATATATTGCATTGATTTGTCATTACTCATCTCAGGCATTGGCCCTACCATTGCGTTAGGGTTTCAGAAATTTGATGGCTTTCCCATGACTTCAAAGATTGTACCTATTTAATGTACCTTTTGATCAATGGTGGTGCTGTGTGTGGGAAGACAAGACTCTAATCTAGCTTTAATTATGTCGACCTTACTAGGGTTTGGAGAGAAACCCTAAATCGACCCTAGCATGATTCCCTTCATCATTTAAGCTTATTCATCTACCTCCAGGGTTTTGATAAGGCCTACAACTGATTACTCTTCCTGCGATCTGGCTTGTCTGACTCCTTTGATGCACCCACTCATGCTTCATACATTGCATCTACATCATGCTTTATCTCATACATAGGCCTTAGGATCGCATTATGGTTTCGAAGGTTAATGGATGCATTCAAGCATTAAGAATCTCTCATGATTTTTAAGCTGATATTCACATGCCTCTAGGGATGCATTTTCATTGGCATCACATTACATCATTGTGAGAGTCTGTTTAAAATATTTTCCCTAGATTCTTAGCCAATCCTTCACCTTAGCATCATTTCTTTCCTTGGAAACTTTGTAACCCCAAGGGCATGTGATTGAAGGCCCAACCCCACTCTGAAATTATCCTCACTTACTATGGTTTATGGGAATACATTTTTTCTATGGCACAACCTCAACCTCATGCTCATCCCTTCCAAATTTATCTAGGTTTGTGTATTCTCATCCCCATCTTGTGCACCTGAAACCCTGGATAATCGCATAAATCCACAGCCTGGTCTAACTTCATTCTATCCTTTGGCTACATTTCCACAAACATCTATTGGCACTATCTGAGCATCATAACTTCATATTGTTATTATTGATCCTCATTCCTGTAACAACACCAGGGTGGGAAGGGACTCATTGTTTCAGTAATGCACTCGAAGTATCAAACAATGGCAACCTTGTTTCTCGACCATGTGCATCATGATAGAACAATGACATCTTGCACTGTTGACAGAGCATCTTTCGCTCACACTAGCGTTTATGAAACTACTTCCCCCGTCTCATGCATCTTTAGGACCCTATGTGAGCATGGCGAAGGACCCAGCCTCATTGAGGATTAACCCTCACCTTGTAAAATTCATGCTCGGAAATGCTTCTAAGATTTTACACTATAACTGCACCATCACCATGGGAGACACATAATAGAAAAGCCACTTTTAGTTACTGATCCCATTAAAGTGTCCATGTTTAGATTGACATCCAAATTAAAGTGTGATTTGCTCAACCACATGACTTACAACACATTTTCCTTAGTTAATCATTCACATTATTTGTTTGAGTTCCATGCTTCCACATACAAATCATATACATCTGTAAATACTTTGAGTAAAATAATTGGTCTCATTTCATTTTTTTTCTTTTAGGAGATTGAAGGAAGGTAGCTTGGATGCATATCAAATGAGACAATGCTAATTTTAGGTTAATGCCTTGCTATGACATAACTTAGATGAAGGGGTGAGGGATGTTAAAATTATTTCACATGAACCTCATAAAAGCACGCAGGCTATTATTAACGCTAGCATAAAGCAATCCTGTCCTCAGGAAATCATTTTTATTAAGGGGCCTCTTAAAGCCAATGCGATGTGATCACATTAACTAGATCCCCTTGTAGTCTATGCACATGGAATCAAAGGAATTAGGAAGGATTGACACTTGATTGATGCATGTCTCACCAAGATTTGAATGGAGGTATCATAGATATGGTAATAAAGGATCACATTATACCAGACATGGAGAATCCAAGCACGGAGAGTGAGGAATTTTTTACAAGCACCATGTTATGTTTTATTTTGCCATCAATGCATGTAATAACATAGGGACTACATGAGAATGGTTTCATATCAGAGAAAGTCAGCGATGGAGCAATGCTAGCCTATGCTTGAGACACTCCTTTCACGTTGAGAGCTTGCCAGAAAGTGGGCAGAGTTGCCTGATCGAGGGATAAGATTTATAAGCATGTAATTTTTTGGATTCAACAGGTAAAGCTTGATCCCATGCAATGTATGAGGATCCCAAAAAATCACATATTTCAACCATCTAGAAAAGAAGCTAATTTCTGAGAGAGGCCATGCTCAAAGTATAGCATCAAAGGATAAAGGCGCATTGTTTTCGACTCAAAGGTGTCATATGAATGTGTATATTTGGGTGTCAACAGAATGTGAATGTTGGAATGTTGGAGCGAAGAACACTAGATGCTTATGACCACTATTGATTGTCAGCCATACGAAAAAGGGTCAACAAAGAAATGCATCACACTATGATAATTGCACCACCATGGCAGATTGAAATGATGACTTGACCATCACAGTAGCTGGGTAGGTTGTGAAGTTGCATGGAATGATGCTCACATATGATACTCTATTACCATTCAATCTCTCTAAGTTGTAGAATCATAATTTATGAGCCTCAAACAAAGCCAAAAAATGTGACTTCCCTCTGACTCTGTGACCTCTCCCAAGTCTCCAGGTCACAAAATTGCTCCCGAAGTAGATAGAAGTTGGTGCGAATACTCATTTTCTACAACTTATGTAACTATGTGACCAATTTTCAAGTATCTCCTACATGAATCCACAGGATCACAGGCATGACTAGCCATCAAAGTTGCGACTTCTGACAAAATTCGACTATGTGACTTCTAAGTCGCGATTTTGTCCACCTTATTTATGTCACACTTTTAAATGAGATCGGTTTACTGAGTGCCAAGGTGTTGGATCTATGATTGGGTCATCAGATCCCAAAGATGAGGAAGCTATATGTGAGTGGTAATGTCCCAGATGCTTGGAGATGACTCAAAATATAGTTTCTTGTTGTTGATTCCCACGAACCATTGTGAATTTGAGAGGCATAGTGGCTCAGTAACAGGTTGGCTACTTTAGTTGGACCTTATCTAAGGAAAAAGGGAAGCTATGCGTTGGTTTTCTTGTTGTGGAGAAAGTTGAATGATGATGAACAACCCATCACCAACGCTCATGAAAATGGACTCTTTCTTTACCCTCCAATTGATCATTCATTAATTTGTCTCATTTATTTGCTTTTCATAGCCATATGTTTATCGTGGGTTTTAATTGATGATTATTTCATTGCATGATTATAGGGCATGAATGTATCAATCATATAGATTCGCCACCAGTTGCAGAATGATTCAAGCTTATGAGGAGTATGGAGCATGTTGTCCCAAAGGTTTGCGACCATAGCACACCAAGACAAAGCCACACATTCATTGGTTACTTAAAGTTTCCTCAACCACAAAATTTAGAAGGAGGGAAGCAATATGTTGATCTATGCAGAAGGATTACATTTTTTCATGAAGCTTGTGTGGCTATGGTTCCCCTTTAGCACGTTAGATGCTCCCTTGCAAGATTCAAGGACCCCTCAGTAAACCCCAAGGCACATCACTAGAGGATTGATGAATGCAAGTGAAGCATAGTGGAAAGAAAACAAATCAATTTCAGGACCAATCAGCCACATCATTGTGAGATACGACATTAAGAATTATAGGGTTTCCAAGAACCCTATACATCCCTCCCCTCTCTCTTTCATCATCATGTAAATATCACCCACGATTATAGCAGCCTCTATGTTGGGACTGATGTGGGCATGTAACAATCAATTTTGGCCTGAGAAAGAGGTGGGTAAAATCAAGAGTCATGAGGGTAGCCAAAAGGTCATGAGGGAAGGCCAAAGGTCACGGTAGGTGAAAAATCACTTCATCTCTATAAATTTTCCCTCAGGTCTCATTTCAAGACTTTGGCACTTGAGTGGAAGCTAAGACTAGAGATATCCAGTTTATACTTGAGAGCTAGGACCACTCAACTCTTGGTAACTAGTAGAGTGGATTTGTAGTGGGGCTAGGGTTTTGGCATCGGGCAACAGTGTAAACAACCCATGTTCCACTATTGGGTATTGACCAATTGCATGATATGTATTTGAAGTTGTAGCAATATTAATAGGATGTTTTCTTTTATCTTTGGAACTGATTCCCATGCTTACTCATGGTGGTTTTATTAGCTATCTGGTACCTCACCATATTTGTATGTGTGCTTTCATATACACAAGATGTCATATACTGATAGATATTGGTTGCATGTATGTTTTGCTTTCGAATCTATGTTTACTTATTCCTTGCCATGTCGGTGACCTATTGTGAACTACTTTGCAATTGAATTTTGGCATGTTCTTGTTTATTATGTTTGATGGGGTTTTCGCTTACTAATCCCTCTCATCATATATTTCTTCTTACTTTTTCTGAGACTTGTTCACACCTCTTTCTACAATTTGTCAATATTGGGCTAATTTTGTTTCGCTGCCTGAGCATTTCATTCTTGCCCCACTTTGACACCTTCTCTTTTGATAACCAAGAGCACAAAACATTCATGGTGGCAGTCGAGCCCACATAGAAGATGGGGCTCCTATCCGCAACAATGTGATTTCTAATTAGGGCTTCACACCAGGGAGACCCCTTAGTTGTTGGTGGCACATTTGGACCCGTCAACAGGGAAGTACACAAAATCCATATTCCATGATTGAGATATAAAAGCACATGCAACATTGGAAAGGACTCACTCTGATGTCTATGGACCTTTCTTGATAGCCTCCATTACTAGGAAAAAATATTTACTCATTTTTATTGACGAATTCTCATGGAAGTGTTGGATCTTCTTCATGTGAAAGAAGGATGAGACATTATCCAAGTTAGTATAATTCAAGGCATTGGTTGAGAAAGAAACATGTAATAAGGTAAAGGTGCTGAGGAATGATAATGCAGGTGAGTATGTGTCAAACGAATTTAAAAATTTCTATGCAAAAGGACGTATTCGACGAGAGTTGAAAACACCCCATAACCATAACATAATGGGGTGGATGAGAGAAATAATTGTAAAATTGTGCGAG
The DNA here is from genome assembly GCA_000404065.3 of Pinus taeda. Lineage (NCBI taxonomy): Eukaryota > Viridiplantae > Streptophyta > Pinopsida > Pinales > Pinaceae > Pinus > Pinus taeda. The sequence continues at coordinate 13,551 of APFE030950696.1, read as the reverse complement.
CATCGAGGATGATGTTGCATCATCAAGGCTTAGCTTTGCATTTGTTAGTTAAGGCATGCAACACAACAATCTATGTAGAAAATGAGAGTCCTAATTGGATTTTGGGAATTATTATACTAGAGGAGGCTTTCCTAGAGGGAAACCTGGATGTGTCACACTTCAGGATTTTTGGAGCCTATGTTTACAACCATGTCTCCAAAGAATCATGGAAGAAGGTAGAGTCGACAAGAGAATTGGGGGTATTTGTGGGTTACATAAAAAATCTCCACAACTACCATCTGTACTTCCCATCCCTCAGAATGATAGTTGTATAAAGGGATGTGAAATTTGATGAAGATAAAGCAATGTGGTTCTCTCTTAAGAGGGAGCTTCTGATTCCACCAGAAGAGGATGTTTTAGCTCCAAAGGAGGAGCCTTAGCAAGTTGTGGATAAGACACAAATAGAGGAGTAGAGAGTGGAGACAACCACTCAAGTAAAACCATCTAGAGAAGGCATGAAAAGGATCAAGGAAGTTGAGAGAATTGTGTAGTATGTGAGGGAGAATGTGGGTGCTCCTTCAAATTAGCGTAGGTAGAGAAGGTAACCATATCAGTACACTGTTTGCATGGATCTAACGACTGAGCTTATAGAGACTGAGCCATCCTCTTTCGAGGAAGCAATAAAGAAACTTGTGTGGGTTGATGTAATGGTGGAGGAATATGAATCCATTGTAAATAAAAACATTTGGGAAGTGGCCCCAAGACTTACAGATAAATGAATTGTGGGTTCGAGATGGATCTTTGAGGTAAAATATGCAACATACATAATCATAGAAAAATACAGGGCCAAATTTGTGGCTAGGGGTACTCTCACATTGAGGATATTGACTATGAGGAGACCTTTGCTCCTATATCAAGGTACTCCATTAGATCAATTGTTGCTTTGGTTTCATAGATAGGGTTGAAGATCCACTAGATGGATGTGAAAACAACATTCTTCAATGGAGTTATTGAGGAGGAGGTGTATATCGAGTAACCATAAGGCTTAGAGATGTTTGATCAAGAGTCTCACGTGTACAGACTAAAGTGAGAATTCTACAGTCTCAAGAAAGCACCCAGTGCTTGGTACACCATGATTCATAGCTATCTCATTGGTTTGGGCTTCACCAAAATTGAAGGAGATTAAAAGCTCTATCATATCTTAGTAGAAGGTAAATTTTTTATTATTGTTTTATATGTTAATGATTTTATTTTAACTAGCGATGTGTAGTTGATCAAATCTTGCAAGGAGGACCTTACAATAGAGTTTGAAATGAAGGACACGGGTCTCATGCACCACCTCCTCAGATTGGAAGTATGACAAGGTGATACAAAACTATTTGTCTCTCAGGGAAAGTATGCCAATGTGATACTTGAAAGGTTCCACATGAACATCTCTATTCATTAGATTAATGCAAGCAATCATTGGGGTTTTTAGCATATTTCTTTCCCCAGATAACAATACTTGTTGCATGTGTGTTATTTCTTCCTGCATATCTGAGATTTTTGTTCTAAATTGTGAATTAAGGTCCTTAGGCCAATAGAGTAAGTTTGTGTCTTGTGATTTTGATTAAAACTTCATGATCAGTTGCAAATGTACAACCTAATTTCTACAATAATAGTGTTGGTTTTTACTTGAAGTGATCTTAAAATTATATATGAAACAAAAATATTGATGTTATAGCCATACATTATGATGCGGAAACCATGTACTTGCATGTAGTGTCATTGGTCTTGGATGCATATAGTGAATAAATAGTTCATGGTCTCTTGCACTTGGAAAAGAGACTTATTATAAAGATGTGGATGCTACAACAACAAAGAGAGTGTGTTTACAAGTCTTTTATAGGTGTAGGGGAAGCATGTTCAATTGTAGAGGTTGTATGGTTTTAGCTTGAGGTGTGTTGGGAGTCGAGTTCCTTGGTTTAGATGCGCATCCCTAGTCTGCATCATTCTTTTATCGACATGGTGTTGAGTATGAAAAGGGGATTATTTAATTCATCTAACGTATAATTGACATTTCCCTTCAGTGTTGGTATTTCTCTTTGCCATTAATGTCAAAGGGGGAGAGAATTTGGTAGGTATGGAAATCAATTTCAAATTTGATGAGAGCATTGTGGCGATCAACCTCAGATGATGGAGATCAAGTTGAGGTTGACATCAATGTGAAATGGGGAGTTTATTGGAATTTTAGTGTTGGAATTGATGTTAATAGGTTCTTATTACATTTTTTTCATATTCATTATGTCAACTTGATGATGTTGGTAGTCCTCATGATGTGTGAGTGTGATGAATGGTTGGTTTTTTGTAGTGATCAACTTGTTGGTATTACTGGTTGGCATTGATATCAACATGGTTATGACATGAACTAGTGTAATATTACCTAGTGCAAGAACTGGATTTTGAGTAGAGATGGTTGCAGGGTAAGTATGATGGGTTTTTGATTGTATACAGGTATATGTTGTTGTTATATATGCTATAGGTAGTTGTGTTAGGGCCTAAATCTACCTCAAGCTGAGAAAGGCAGGTCTAGGGTAACATCAAATGATGCTTAACCTGGTAGCTAGCCCTACCAAGTCGGGAGAGGGCTTTCTCCTTATCAATATCAATGAAAATATATCAAGGAAGGCTTGAGATGACTGATATGAATACTAATTTTAGGCTAGGTATGTTTTATCAGAGGAATATGATTGATTTTAATGACTGGTTGTTGGATCAGATGAGGAAGGCGGGTTTGGGTCTAGGAAATCAACACAGGTTTGTAGAGGTTTCTGTAGGGCGGGGTAGGAAAGTGTTTTAGCACTTTGAAATGAGTGTAATGGTGAGTCTAAATACTGGTGAAGATCTAGAGAGGGCATGCAAGTGTCATGAGTCCTCTTCAACTAGTAGAAAACATTTAAAACTAAATAAACCTCAAGGTAGAGCACTAAAACACCAATGAATTCCACCTTTTACACTTGATTCATTTAGTAATGTAGAATAAGAGAGATGATGGCACACATAAACATAAGATAAACTAAATCACACAGAAGAAAACAATGCTAATTCTCATTACCACAAGAATCCCACAAAATGCTGCAAAACCTTGGTTTATTTCCTTGCCAAACTGCAGAAGTGATATACAATAGTGCTCAATGCATCCACAAGAGTCCAACCTCGAAAAATGACTAAGAAAGAAAAATATATAGGCGTCAAACCACCTATGCTAGCCATCAAGGGTTGAATCCATGAGTCAATGATATTTTTCAACAAGATCTAAACCAGGAACTAGAAAATAGGCAGTGTAATAGCTTGCCTCTAAAACTATGGAATTTGATTCATTCAACCTCAAACCACCTCTAACTGATGTATCTACCTCCTTAAGTCATTTTTTTATCATTTTTACATCATACTATATCAGGTTACATCTTATTACATCATGAATTTACCAAAGAGAGAAGAAAAATTCAAACTGGTAGAAAACTAGGCGAAATTCTAAGTTTTTAGGAAAAATTGGCAAAAAAATTCTTGACCTTTTCAAGATTGCTTTTGGAGGCCTTCCACTCACCCAAATTAGGCCCAAGATAGATTTTTGGAAATCCTTGTTTTTCTAGTTTCTGGAACACTTTGAATTTTATGATTTGGAGGTCATTTCCCCCCTCAAAAGTGGATTCTCCCAATACTGGTTCTTGTGTGTCCAAAAAGTGGCAGGGAGGGCACTTTTTGAGTGTTTTTTGCCCTTTAGGTGACTCAGATATCCTCCAAATCTTATGAAAAATTTTGGGTTTCATTGTTTTTCCATGAGGAATCCAAAAAATGAAAGCCATTTTTCAAAATATTAAGCCAACTCATTGCGCAGTGCCGATGGCGCTGCACATCAGTTAAAAACCCCTGTGTTTTTAATTACAAAATTGTAAAATGACAAAAATTTCCCAAAAATTCTTCAAATTTGGCACGTGGGTCCATCATTGATTTCTTTGTTGGACTAGTGAAGCCTCAGCCAAAATATTTAGCTTATGATGCTCCTTTTTTCTCCTTAAGTCTCTCCATGGAACTGTCACTAAGGGTTTCTCTTTCATAACTTGATTCATTGCTTCTTGTCATGGTGCTTGGTGCTTGTCTTAGGGAAGTGATGCGATGATAATATGGTGGAAAATTGTAATGAGGGAGGACAAGGGAGATGAGTATGAAAATATTTTACAAGTGTGAAATGGACCTGGGGAATGAAGGGAGAGGTTTTGGGAAATTAGGGTTTTTGTGAGGGATTTAAGGGTTTTATTAAGGAAATGAGTTGTGTTAGGGGAGTGGGATAGTGAAAATGGATTTAGTGAAGTGATTTAGGGCAATGTAAGATAGAAAAGGGGAAAATGATGTTTGGTTTTGGGTTATGGAGTGAAAGTTGTACAATGAAATGGAAAATGATGAAGACAAGCTAGGGTTTGATTTTCATAATGCCAAACTCATGAAGAAAACATGTAAGAGATCAAACTCAGCTCAAATGCAATGAGGACTTACTTGTAGAAGAGAAATGTAGCATTTTTGAGGTTTATTGAGTGATTTGGAATGTTTTAGCAACTTCTCGACTAATGTGTAGTGCCACCTTCCCAATGCACAGCGACCTCCTGATGCGTAGCGCCTATGTAATTTAACACTGGCAAAAACTGTCTGATGCGTAGCGCTCCTTTGATGCGCAATGCCAACCCTCTGATGCATAACACCTCCCTAATGCGCAGTGCCTTTTTGCAGATGACTTTTGAAGGCTTTTGCGGTGTCCAAATTGGGCATGTCATAGCGTTTTAGAAATATTATTGAGTCTACTTTCCAACAGAACTTGAATTTTTCAATTTGAAATTCACCTGCCCTATCAAAAGTCAAATCTCCCAAGACTGGTCAAAATGTGCAAAATGAGGCTGCCTAAATGTAGAGTGTTCTTGCATTCAACGTCTGAAAGTCTTCCTCAACTCCAAATTGAGCTCATTATAGCTCATTGGAAACATTTATCTATCTCGTTATCAATTGAATCATCAAGAAAGTCATTTGGGTATTCCATCTAGGAGAAAAATTGATTTTACCAAGGTCACTCCAGAGGTGCATCAACTCTCCTGAGGTCAATGATGTTTTCGACATTTCTCCCAAACCATGAAACCTGTGTAAAAAATGAAAGAGGTTTTTATTCTTGGGTCAATGATGGACAAAAACCTCTCTCACATTTGTCAAATTCATCTTCTCTTTCTCTAAAGCATAGCTTGAAGAAAACCTATCCCGATGTGTGGAATAGGGGATTTGTGGAAATGAAGGGAAATGAAGGGGATATGGGGCTTCTAAACTCTTGAGAAAATTTTAGGAAGTAGGGAGGGATATTAGGAATCATGGGAAAGTGTAATTTCAAATATTGAGTGAGGGGAAGGGGTACAAAAGGTCAAAACATAGGCCTAGCCTAGAAAATTGTCAAATTGTAGCAATAAACTAGGGTTTGTGGGAAAATGACGAAATTGAGGGATATCATTGATGGGAAGCATTTAATAAGGTATATTAGGGATATGGGAAGGTGTATGAACATCAAAACACAAGTTTTGTTGATCGTTTGGCCATCCAAGAAAAATTACCTTCAAAACCCTAGGAGAGGGAAATGAGGCTTACCCAAGTACAACTGAAGCATGAACAAGGTGTAAAATGACCCATTGGAACCTGAAATGATGATGAAAACTCTTTGAATGATGGTACACTCAGTTGAATGGTGACATGGACCAACATTTGGACAACTTTGAAAGGAGTGAAAACAAACCCTAGACCTAGTACCTAATGACCAAATTTTACTTGAAGACCCACTAAAATGACAAAATTTGACTTTGACACCTTAAAATCATTTTGTAAGAGCATGTTTGATCACTGGAGGAAGGATTCAAAGACTGACACTAACAAGTTGGACAAGTTGATTGTGTTGTTGTAGGTTTTGGAGATGTTGGAAAAACTCTGAATTAGATAATGAAGGTCACCTTATGTATTCCATTTTTTCATGATTTAGATGAACTTGTAATGAGCCCTATGCTCATTTTTATGAGATTAGGTTGCTTTAGAAAGGAGGTGATGATGTCTCAAGCATCCTCCCAAAACAGAATTTGCAGATTCCATGAGGAAGGAGGGCAAGGAGGGGTAACACAAGTTACTAGTAGTCACATATAATTAGTAACATTGGCCAATGATTGGATAAGAGTGTGTTAATGAAGGTCAGTGGTGAGCACCAGTATCACAGCAATAATGCTGCAACTCTTGGGCTACCTACTTTACTCTTATCAACCTGGTAGTTCGTAACAAACTTGTAAGCGACAGTGCTGTATGCACAAGTACTAGTTCTTACTGCAGGTTGTCACTTGGTCAATCGGCAAGATCACTAGGAGCTCAAGACAAATTTTATGGATTCCAAAAGAAGCTTTATATGTGATGGAAGGAAAAATGGATTACTCTACTGATGCTCTTCTACTTGAAAAATGGAAGACTGGAATGTAAAGAAAACCAAGGAAATCCTAGTTAACCACTAATCCTACTTTTGTAGAAAACACTATGAAAACCATGAAAATAATGCCATTATCTACTCAAGGAATTAAAAAACATCTATCTAAACTATTTCTGAAAGTAAATGAGCCAAAAACATCCTTTTAGATTTTTATATATTTTTATGTGAATTTTTCATGCATGTAATTTATTTGTTTGTGGATGTGGCAACGAATAGGTGGCAATGGAGGGCGGTTTTGGGACTTGAGAGGATGTGGGATGGTGTGGATGGGTCCTAGGAGATCTCAGGTGGCCTTCTGGAGGCTTTTCCCAAACTTGGCCTTCAAAAGAAAGCCTAAAGGAAGATCTATTGGAGGACACAAGAAATCTACAGGAGGAAAACCAACGTTTTACAGGAGGCCTACATGAGAAGGCCGAGAGTAGTTTTCACTATTTTGAAGGTGTGAGAGTGGGTGGAGAAGGTAGACGAATGTTTGAATGAAGTGTTAGGGCACCTAGGGTCTACCAAGAATCATTAGGATAGAGAAAGATGATTGGATTTTCTCAAGGAGAGAGAGGAAAGTTTATGGAAAATGTAGGAAACTAAGGCAGAATTGAGGGGAGACTTGGGCGACCTATAAGGCATGGATTAGATGGAGGATGAAGTGGCTGGTAGGTTGGACTACTGCTAGAAGATATCTGCTGCATAAACAACTAATAGTCAACCAATGAGATTAAGAAAGCAAGGAAATAAGTGCATCGAAAAAAACAGAGCTTTTGCGTCAAAGTAAACTATAATCTATGGAAGAAAATGCTGATAACCATTACATGAAAGAAGACTGTTGCAAATAAGGAAATGAACATGATGAAGAATTTCTAAAGCAAAGAAAAATAAACTATGAACCAATTAGAAAGATGGAAACACTAGAAGTCCTATGAAGGAGGAAAATCTATGTTTTTGGGGCAGCAGGAGAGTCTTTGCTTAAGATCATTTTCCCAAAGGAAGGAAGAGAGTCCAGGGCACTACTACTAGCCTTTTGGATTTTTTCTTTATCACTGCTTAACCTGATATTGAAAACACATATGGAAGAAAACTACTGAATCATCAAAAACAACATATTCTTAACCATAAAAGAAATACATCTAACAACAACCTAATCTACAAACTGAAATGAAACATAAAAATACAAGAAAAGAGGAACTTGGCTACTTGGATTGAGCCCTAACCCAAGAGCTTTAGCCCTCTAAGTTAACTCAGTGCTAACTCAAAAAGGATTCCATCTTTATTCTCAAAACAATAAAAAGATTACATCAACTATCAAGATAATAACCTCGAAGTTGAGCAGAGTTACATAAGCAATACTACAGAAAAAATTCAACAAAAATTCAACCCTAGTGAGGCCCTAGGCCTCTCTACTTATACAAATGAAGCTCCCAACAACTTCCTCAAAATCAAGGAGCTTTGGCTCCCAAAACACGAGATAAACATCAGTTATCCTACACTTGCTCGGTTGCCTGCTAATGCATGACTTGGCTGCTTGTACTCTGAGCTAAATGAAGGGGAATTCGAAGTGGGGAATAATAAATGAGGGAGATTCCCTCCTATAAGTCCTCTCCTTTGACCACTTCAAGTTGTTGCTTCCATTTGTCCATTGTATCCTTGACTTTGACACAAAAATCATCAACCTACATTAAACACATATTAGACCTCATGGTATCATAACTAACTCAACTCACTCTATAAGCATAAATATAATCAGAAAATCATGTAATAAGCTAAGAGAATAGTTGACTTGACAAGGTTAGGTGGTAAAATGAGTCCATATAATTACCCATTTATGAGGCTCATCATCACCCCCTACTGAAAGTGTTTCTCATTCTCTAAGAAACTTGGTCCATCTCCTCATCTTTTATGGCCCTTGTGGCCTCCCTAGCATCTCATGCTTCTGATGTGGTCTCCTCTTCCTTTTCATATAATCTTTCCTTCCTATCTACCTCGTCCCACTGTTGTTTCTCTTCTTCTTATTTTCTGCCTTCTAGCACTCCTAACAGCAGTGGGGAACTCAATTTGAGGCCAATCCAATTGACTTGCAACCTTTGCATGGAGAGCTTGTATATTGGCACTCTCCTTAATGCCTCTTTCATCCTCATTGGGTAATGATACTCCCTAATCTGTAGACTGTGTGGTAAGGTGTTCCATCTCCTCATACATGCATGCACACAGTCATCCCCAAGTAACCTTTCCATATCCTCAAAATGTGCAATGGCTTGAGCCTGATCACTGATATATCTGGGGGCAATTTGAGGATTATGTGCAAGTAGGTTATGTTTGTTGATGAGTGCCATGGGGTCTGATGGCTCAACTCTGATCACTAAGGACTCATTATGTTCCTTTATCATCAGCCTTCTTATTTCTACTACCCTTAACTCTTCATGGTTCATCCATGAGGCCATGGCCATTAGTTGCAGGTCCCCTAGCCTAGCATTGGGGTCCCACACATTCATGTCTGTGAGGGCCATGTTATGGAGATATAATTTTGTCATCTTTGCCTTATCTTCTGATGTGCTTTGGTCACACATTTCCATAAACTACTTGTAATCTTGGAAAGGCATCGTGCCTATTTTTTCCAAAGCCTTGATCTAAAATTGCATCCACTAGTCCTTGAGATACAAGCCATGAGATTTTGCTGGTATCCTACATTATAATGCCTCCATGGACTAGCTGGCCATGCATGCCTGTTGGGTCTCTTTCTCTTGAAATTGTCTTCTTAGCAATTCATTTTCAGTTTCAAGGTGACCTCTTGTTATTTCTTCCCTCTGTCTGACAACACTTAATTCTCTACCCATTTCTCTGAGTTTGTTCTCCATATGGCCAATATCCTCAAATCTTTTGGATTTGGCTATTTGCACCCACCTATAGGTCCTTATTCTTTCTTTCTCCAATTTAAAAATTAGTGGAATTGAAATTTTTTGTCGAATGATTCTTCCCCCCTCAAGAAGATTGTAGTAAGAGCCAAGACTAAGCTAGCGATCAGGGTCTTATGACTCTGTTGCTTCCTCCTTCCCTGTGGCTGTCCTTCTACCCTTTTACAAGTTTTTCAGTCTCCTCTAGTTTTGATAGGGTCTCCGATAGAATAGTTCATGCCTCTCGTAGAACTATTTTTGAGCCCTGTAGTTCTACTTTTTCTTTCCATGTGGGAGATCTAGGAGTCCCCCTTTCATAAGTGTTAGGTGCCTTGGAAGGGGATTCTTTTCCTTGGGTAGAGGGTGAAGCTTCAATAACAATTGGCACTTTAGAATAAGGCTGGGGTTTCCCTATTTTGATCCTTGTGCTCTTCCTAGCCCTGAAATACATTGAGGTCTTCCTCTTCCTCTTTTGTTTTGGCTTTATTGGTGTGCTGAGGGCAGTGAGAGGAGCTGCTGCCTCTCTTTCTAGGGTCTCAGGAGACACTTCTATATTTTCTGCCCCTTTTCCTCCTTTTGTCTCTGTTTTTGTCTTTGTTTTCTCTGTTTTCTCCTTCTCTCTTTTGGTTTCTTTATTCTTCCTCCCTTCATGTTCCTCTAAATCACCGGTTTCTTCCCCTTCTCCCCCTTGCTGCTTTTCCTCCTCACTACCAGCAGGGATAATAGAATAGGTTAGGGCCTTTATGTCATCTTCAGCAGTCATGTTTCAGAAAATCTCCTATGCTATAGGGACTGTAAATGTATGGAGGGCCTCTTCCACTAAAATTTTAATTAACCCACGGTGAGCTAGCTGATTTGGATTTCCTGCTTTTACTTTAGTACTAGAGTCAATGAGGGACTGTAGGAGGAAGTAGGGGATGCTGAGCTTCTGAGGGGCTGGAGTGTCCATGCCATACCTTAATTCATGCATGATTCTTAAGTGGTAACCATAGACAATGTTATACCTCCCCTCATAGGAAATATACTTGATTATTTGATAGCTAACCTCATCCCAAGGGTATGGAATGCTAGCTCTTCTTATGCCATTCTTATCTTCTACAGGGGTTTCATTGTTTTGGAAGAAGTTTTTCTTGGCAGCCTGGCCAATTGGTTTTTTGTCCTTACTCAAAAAAACCCAAGAGGAAGGGTGGTGACCCTACTGATAAATTCAGGGGTTATCTCCATGGAAAGGCCCCTAATGGTTAAAGTGGCATGTGTTCTAGAGTGAGGGATCAAAAAGTGGGCAAATTCATGAACAATTTCCTCATCAAACTCTCAGAATTTCTCAAAAAAGTTCATCCAATTGGCTCTTGTGAATATGTCCACTACTTGGGGGTGCGCATGGAGCTTGGAGGAGTTGGTGAGCTCCTTCCTCATAAAACCTCCTATCATTTGTCTATGCTTCCTTGGAAAACCAACTACGGAAATGGAGAGAACCATTTCTAAATAAAACAGAGAGACAAATAGACTATGTTTTTTTTTTAAGAACTAAGCAACAATTCTTTTCATCAATTTCCTCCACCCAAAATTTCTATTATCTCCTCAAAACTAAGCCACTGCTTGCATATTTTGATATTCATTGGAGGTATGTCAAGAAACTACCTCTTCAGCCCAAGAATTATGCTAAAAACCATGTTTTCCCTCTCCAAAACAGCTTACTGGACCTCTTGTAGAACACTTCTAGCTGTCCTGTAGGATTTCTGTAGGTTCTCCTGTAGAACCTATAAGTGCTCTTGTAGAACACCGAGAGCAAGGTTATGGGAGAGATCAGTGGAGAATGATAGGTATGAGGCTTGTGGGGGCACGAGAAGGTAGCATGATTGGAGTTTCGAGGAGAGAATGAAGGAGAAAGGTGGTGAGAGTGCTTCGACGAGGAGTACTTATTGCTTTTTATGGATATTTTTGGTGATGGAGGGTGAGCTGGCAAAGTGTACATTGGCTCCATTCAGATTGTTGGTCCCCACATGCCTTGTCATCACTTCCCTTTCCTCTTAATCATCTCTCATGATTGTATCAGAGTTCCCATCACCTCCACTACATGTCCTTGACATCTCTCTTGAGTTTGACTAAGCGCACGTTTGGTGACATCTTCGGATGAGTGAAGTCAACTGGATGAAGGTGGCCAAGTTAACTGGCCACCTCAACCCCAACCAGCCTCAACCATCTCGTTTCTGTTGCATGCTCTCTAATTTTACCAATGCAATTAGAGAAGCAAGTTAGTTACTTACCTGAGATCCGAGGGCGTTTGCTGTGAGGTGCTATGGCCTTTCCTTCTATTGCATGCCTTTATTCCTTTTGATGCATGCTTATCTTCTTATTGAGATATGGTTGTGCTATGTGCAGGTTCCTTTCTGGCTAGATCTGATCTTCAGGTGTCTGCTTCAACCTTCATATTTTCACCCTCATACTGCTGATGCTAGATTTTAATAAGATCATCTGCTACAGGAATTCCTATAGGAGCTCCTGTAGCTGCTTCTCCCTTTGACATTTTAGCTTTTTCTGTGCTTGGAGCTATGAGGATGATGCCAAAAATGTAGATGGATATGGAGAGGCAATATGTAGGCTTTAGGTGAGGTGGATGGTGTTGTTCCCTTTCTTATTTTTTTTTTTGTTTTATTTTCCTAAAAAATTACTTTTTATGTGTTTTTTTCCTTGGCAGGAAGAAGAATGATACTTGGGATGTGATGAAGGTCTAGAAATGATGGAAAAGAGGTTTGAAGACTGTAGGAGGATTTATAAATCTTTTATGAAGCTTCACTGTTCCTAAAATTTCCTTTAAAATCCATTTCTGGCTCTCTGTAATTTCTACAGGAGCATCCTGTAGAAAACACAGGGTCTCTTGTAGAAAACACAGTTTTTGAGAAAGAAGCAGAATGAGGTGAAAAGAATGTCAAGAATGATGGGGAAAGGTGAGGGAAGATAGGATAGGTGCTGGTATTGGTTTTAGAGCTCCCTTTACATCTACTACTGCTCCCTGTAGTCCTCCTGCAAACCTGCAACACAATTGGAAATTCATTTTCCCTTTTTTTTCTCCTTCTTTTTTTTCTTTTTGTTTTTTTTTTTGAAAACAGCAAGGGCACCTCAAGGAGGTTTCACCCCAGTTTCCTACCTTGGGTGCCTCCAAGGGAGGTTTTCACCCAGGGATCTTATTTTATTTCTTCTCTTTTTTTGACACAACTGGGCCTCCTTAGGAGAGGTTTTCAACCCAATGATGGGACTCAAGTGCCTCATGGAGGTTTTCACTTGAGTCATTATTTTTTGTTTTTTCTTTTTTCTTCAGTGAGTGGGTGAAGTGGAGCCTAAGACATGCTCCACTACCATCACTGACTTATTCAATCCCTCAATGAACTCTAGCTTGGAGAGGTTTTTCTTGTATACTTTCAACTAGTGTCCATTGACAAGCATGGGGATGGCTTCATAATTAATGGTTCTGATAAAAAATGAGCCATTGTCATTGCATTTCTCCATAGTGTAAGGTCTTAGCCATCTTGTCCTCATCTTTCCCTTGAAATCTTTATATCTCGAATCATAGAGTAGTGCCCCATATCCCTCTTGAAATTACTTCTCTGATGTTTTTGTCATGCCAAATCTTCCTCTGAAGTTAGACTACCTCTGTATGGAGAAGGAATTGCATTCTGTGTTCATATAATCCATTGAGCTAGAGTAATCTTTATTTCTATGCATGGATAAGGTCTTGGTCCAGCTGAGCTACCATCCTTAGTGTATTGAATTCAAATTCTATTGACAACAAAGCCTTCTTCCCATAGACTAGTTCATAGGGTGTGAACCCTGTAGTGGTCTTCCATGTTGTGTTGTAGGCCTAGTCTATCTGCCTAGTCCTTTTTGTTGCTTCTCACTACCTTGGTCAAAATCCCTTCCAAAGCTATGTTAGTGACCTCCACCTTCCCATTAGATTGTGGACGGTAAGGGGTGGAAGTCCTGTGCTTGTTCTTATGATGTGTGAGCAGGTCTTCAATCAAATTGGAAGTGAATTGGTTGCCTTGATCTGTAACCAACTCTCTTGGATGCCGAAACTTGTAGAATATGTTTTCCCTCAAAAAATCAGCTACTTTTTCCTCTGTCATTGCTTTGATTTCTTTTGTCTCTGCCCACTTTGTT